>BOPN01001170.1:183976-186476 GCA_017312705.2 Penaeus japonicus | reverse complement strand
TTCCCCTCTTCGGCGCCACCTGCATTTTTGACACCGAACAGCAGAGGACACTTCAGGTTCCTTCAGGGGAAAAAAATATTGGAGTCACAACGGTTCCCTCGCGGGGACAAAAATCAGATTGGGTTCAGGACACGACAGAAAGGAGGTGGGAATAAATAAAAAATTGAAAAAAAACGAATATGGATATTTACGCTCACCCACACCCCACTCCCCTCTCCCCTTTCCTTCCTCCCTTCCTTCCTTCCCTCCCTCCTTCCTTCTCTTACCTTTCCTCTTTTAGAAACAAATCCAAGAGATACCAAAAAAAAGAAAAAGTTAGAATGCAAAAATCCAACTATATATTCTATCACCCTCGCCCCTTTCCAATGGCACTTGAAGGTGGGTGAGTGGTCTGTAGCGCGCGTCTCCTTCACCCTTGCTTCCTCGCTAGCACTTGTCATGGACGCCCCGATGTATAGACTTTGATATATCGTTAACTGCTGGCCTTTTTGAATATCGCTTTATGTGTGTAGAATGGACGAAAACAAATGAAAGCGAGAGGAGATGGCATCATGTGGGACGAGGAGAAAGAGGGAAGAAAGAGAGGAGAGAGAGAGAGAAAAAAAGAGAGAGAGGGTGGGAGGGGGGGACAGGGAGGGGAAACAAGAGAAATGAACGGATACAACGGGAGAAAGAGAACAAAGAAGAAGATAGACAGAAAGACGGATACGTAGAGAGAAAGAGATAGACAGATAGAGACGAAGCAGAGAGAAAGCGAAAGAAAGAGACAAATACACACACACACACACTCAAAGAAAAGAAAGAATGAGACAGACAATGAATGAGAGAGAGATAAATAAAGAGAGAAATCCAGACATGCAGACAGAAAGGTAAAGCGGCTAATCATAGAAGAAAAGAAACTATATCTTAATTAAAACGTTATAGAAAGAACAGGAAGGGCGTAACTCACTCCCTCTTCTGCCTTTGGTCAATGTGATACACAGTCCAGCTCGACGCTAAACCTAGTCATGTGCTTTGTTGAGATGCATCTGTTACCTGATGATTGGTCGTTTCTAGGTACTTATATTGAGGAGCTAAAAACATGTTGTTGTTTTTTCTTTCTTTCTTTCTTTCTTTCTTTTTTTTTTTTCTTTTTTTCTTTTTGTCGTTGTTTATTGGTTAAATGTTGGTCACTTGGTTCCTCGGACTGTCTGCAGGATTACGCAAAGAGTTGCAGAGATATTGTGATGAAAATGCACGCACTAGAATTTTTTATTTTGGTTAACCTGGTAGCACAGATGTAAGGCAATTAAATAACCCATTGCTAGTGGGGTCTTTTTTGGAAAATGGGTCTGGTCTGTTTGTTTTTCGTTTTCATTTTTCTTTTTTTTTTTTTTTTCTTTTTTTTTTCCTTCATTTCTCCTTTTTCTTTCTTTCCTTTTCTGCTGTACCACTGCTTTCTAGTTTAATCTTTTTGTTGTTGTTGTTGTTGTTGTTCCTTTTGTCTCTTTCTCTTGTTTCTCCTCCTATTCCTATTCCTAATCTCCCTCTCTCTTCTTCCCTGATCTTAATCTCGAAACAAATATTCATTAGCAAATGCCGTGACGCACTAGAACCCGAGGTAAATGCGGTAACATATTGCTCTGGCAGACTGCACATGCCATTGGAAATTTGCAGATTTTATCGACTGCAAACAGCACGTGCGTTAAGCTCTAATGTCACATTCCTTTGTCTTTTTCACACGTGGAAATATTAAAGCCACAAGAGGGCGTTTCCAGCGTTATTCATAGACTCAGTGGGAAGGCACTGCTGATAAATGTTTAAACAAATCAACACTTGAATTTGTAATACGTGTTAACCTTTTGGTATTCAAGCTTCAAAGCATCTACTATCAAAAGAAATCGCATGTCAAAATATTAAACCTTTTGAATGTTACTGGTTTCAGAGGCTTAAAAATGCATCAATTAATCCCAGATTTGTTTCTAGCAAAGATAAACATCTGCAAAAAGTCATATAGCATGTTTAGTAATACTGTTTGTGACAAAACAAAAACAAAACAAAAAAATAATAATAATTGGTGCCTCACCTTCCCCAGATACTATAAACACATGATAGCTCTCGCGTGTATTGTTAAGATATTCACCCTACGTTATAAAGGCATTATTATCCTTGTTATATGAGATCTCTGAAGGGAGGGAGAGCCAAACGGGCGAAGCGTAAATGAAATATGAGTTACCAATACTTTTGATAACATTGGATTCTCAGAAGAAGCGGATTTAAAGAGAGTTTATCGAAGATCAAATCATACGACCAGACAACCGTTACACGTTTGAATTCTACTTCTCTGTAAAATAATTTCGTCTGATGTGTTGTTTTGAGACGCATTGCAAAACACGAGCAAACAAAATTAAATAGATACTGTGTGTTCAATAAGCAAAGTGAATTATAAATAAACGTTGTAAATACAGTGAAACGTGCTAGGTAATAAATGCAATTAAATGATACATGAGACCATAAACAG
>BOPN01001170.1:155000-157500 GCA_017312705.2 Penaeus japonicus | reverse complement strand
GGAATATGCCTGGAAATGAGGACTGAGATCATGTTCGAAACGCGCGGTTATGTCCGAAACAAACCCTATTTCCACGGATTTTATGGCCTTATGATTTTCAAATCGACGGACACTCAATGGGTTCTCTTCGATACCGTCTCAAATGAAACCCATGCTCTTTTGGACCTTGCCACGAGCAATCTGTACCCGTTGGGAAGGCATGCTTGGAAGCTCCTTGTACCAATGTGCAACAAAGCCAGCGGCACCATGATAGAAATGAGTCTCTCAGCCTGTGGAGAAAAGGATTATATGTGCGACAGCGGCCAATGCATCGATCTACAGGCACGGTGCGACGCCAAAGATGACTGTGATGACGAGACAGACGAAGATAACTGTTCGATCCTAGAAGTTCCTGAAGGTTACCGGTCGTTCAAGCCTCCTAAGAACGTGGAGGAACCCAATGAGCCTCTGAAGCCCGAAGTTCAATTCCAGTTCATTCGTTTCCTGGAAATTGATGACGTTCTAGAGGCCATTCAGTTAGAATTTGTGGTCCAGTTAACGTGGATGGAAACACGATTCAAGTATTATAACTTAGACGATGACATGTACGCCAACATGATGTCTGTTGACAACGTCAACCAGACTTGGAGGCCAAGCTTGAAGTTTCCGAACATCAAGGGTGGTGAATTGAATATGCTTGAGGAAAACTTGTTTGTCAAGAAGATTGCTAAATCTCTCCCTCCCAATTTCAAGACTGTTGACATGAGTAAGTGAATTTATTTTGTCAGCATTCTGTTGTATCTTATATTTATTGATAATTGATATTTATTAACGTGATAGCATGTGCTAATCATCATATTTTACAAATTTGAAATAAAAAATCCCGTTACAGTTATGTATCCCTTATCATTATTACTTGTATACATGAGTATATATTGTCATAAGCATTATTTTTTATGAGAATAAGCAAACATAGGCCGGAGTATTAATATTCATGAAATGAATACTATCAATTCGAAATACTGTAATATATCAACATGAGTAAGCACAGAGATTCGTCTGCAGAGCCAGCAGCCAACACAAAAGTCCAAGTAAACGAGATTGCGTCTTCGATTCGCAGGTCAGGTGTATGCCGGGACTGCAGCTGTGATTGTGCAAAGTCAGCACTACAGCGGCAGTTTTAATTGCAAGTTTGATGTTTTCTATTATCCTCTTGATGCTCAGGATTGCACTGTTTTGATACAGTTGGCTTCGGTCAGCAAACAGCTCGTCAGCTTCGCCACAAATAAATCAAAGGTTCTGGTTGATCAACAAGCAGATATTTCAACTTACATAGTTGATCGCTTCGTTGTGAAGGCCATTGAAGATGATAAGTATCGTGAAAGTCGATTACAGGTATTTGTTCTCCTCAATTTCTCAATGTTCCTTTTCATTTTTATTTGGCGTTCTTGATAACTTCTTTTAGTTTCTTCGTAGACGACTAATCAATTAAACATAAAAAAAATGCAGATTTAAGAAGCCGGTAATAAAATCAACACAGTGATAATGGTAAATGTCTGTCATGTTCACAGTATTTAGATTTTCTGGGTCATCATTTCCTCAGGCTTTTTCATACTACTTATGTACTTGAGTCCGTCATGATTCCAGGTCAAGTTTACACTGACGAGACGTTACTTGCTGATCATGTTGTCTGTGTACTTGCCTTCTGCCATGTTGCTGGCTGTGGGTTACTGCACACTCTTCGTCAGACTCGAAAAACTAGATGTAAGTACTGTGTGTAAATTGTAAGTTGTGAGATGTCACTGTTTATTCTCTCTCTCTCTCTCTCTCTCTCTCTCTCTCTCTCTCTCTATATATATATATATATATATATATATATATATATATATATATATATATATATATATATATATACATATATATATCCCGGTCGTGTAAAAGATCGCTTTTGCCCCGTCTAAGAAATTAATATCGCTACAAACGAGATGTTTGTATATTAAAGCGGCAGACGCTGTAACAAAAGAGCTTTTCATATTTTAATCACCTTTCAGTATTTAAGTTTATTTTCTGTTTATAGAATTATCATTATTACTGTCATCATCATTAGCAACAGCAGCATTCATTATACGAATGAATTCATAAGAAAAGTAAATCTACGAGACAAGATCAATAACTCAATACACAATACATTCGGCAAGGTTCAAGTATGGACACTTAATTAACCAAAACGAAACTCCACGCAGGTTCGTCTCTCCGTGAGCCTGACCACGCTGCTCGTCCTGTACACTTTCTTCAGCCAAACGTCTTCCTCTCTTCCCAAAACGGCCTACGTGAAGATGATCGACGTCTGGTTCTTCTTCTGCACTTTCTTGCTCTTCTTCATCATCCTGATCCACGTCGTAGTCGAGGTTCTTGACGACGGGAAAGTGGTTTATGTTGCTCCATCGAGAGGGAAATTCAGACGGCCTCGCCCGTCGCCGAATTCTGTTCTTGTCTTCACTCGTTTGGTGGCTGTTCCCTT
>BOPN01001170.1:142500-147500 GCA_017312705.2 Penaeus japonicus | reverse complement strand
TATATATATATATATATATATTATATATGTATATATATATATATATATATATATATATATATATATATATATATATATATATATATATTATATATGTATATATATATATATATATATATATATATATATATATTTATATATATATATATATATATATATATATATATTTATATATATTTATATATATATATATATATATATATATTTATATATATATATATATATATTATATATATATATATATATATATATATATATATATATATAATATATATATATATATATATATATATATATATATACAGTTGGGATCTCATATCCTCCAAAGGAAAAGGTGAGCATCTAAACATTCTATTCACATGATGTGCAACATATCTTATAAAAAATGCTTACTCAAACAAGCTTTTTGTTTCTACATGAAAAAAGGGTCAATATTTACAGTGGGACTGCAAAAGATTTTAAAAGTATAATGTACAATAATGACCATAACAAACACATAAAACAATATTACTGGATATAAAGTATAATCTGCAGAAAGTATAGGTAAGGCCAGCAAAACAATGGCATCCATGCTTAGCATTCTACCAAATCAAATCTCCATTATGCATATTTTGGTCAGATAGAGCTTGTCAACCTCCCTGTAGAATTATTGCAAAATAAGGTTCTATATCACTAAATATACATGAGGATGTTTGTTGGCCTTTATCAGAGCTCAAAGTATTGGTGCCATGGCATTGCTATACATGGTCTTATTCAAATTACTTACCAAAGGTATATAACATATAGAATGTCACCTTAAATAAATGGACAATGGCAAGTTTATTTCAGCAGTACCTTATTGAGAACCAGTATATACACTGAATTTCTATTTTGTTATCATTAATCCAGTTTGGAATGTATTGCACTATTTGGTAATATCATAAGTATACATAATAATACTGAAGTTTCCAGTCTAGAAGATGATAACAAGCACATGATTCAAGTGTACACTCTTCAAAAATCTTTTGTAATCAGTAAAGTTTTAGAAAAGTTAACTTGTCCTTTAAACTATGGTTATCTAGAAAAGAATACATAACATATTTTAATTTTCTCCAGATATATACCACATAACATTTATCATATAGGTGAGCATAATTAAGCCCATCTTCCCAACTGCATTTTCTATATTTTTGTTGCATCTGATACTATGTGTGCAATCAGCAACATCAGAAAAAATCTTGGGTGTGCATTTGTCATATCTTCCACACTTGTTATTTGTTCGCTTCTGCCAGTCATCGCTGTCATATTTAGTGTAGTTTATGCAATGTATTTTGTTCCGAAATTAATTTTATATTCTTCTTGCAAGCAAAATAAAACAATAAATTAAATGACCCTTAAACTGGTAGTAGAATGAACGAAAATAGTTTCATCCCAATAACCTCACTTGAAATGGTTATTCTAAATAGCCTATTGCCTAAATTATTTACAATTCTATTTCAATACAAATTGTTCCTGGTTTTCTAAGTGTTCATCGCGAACAGCCATAACAGTGGGGCTCATAACAGGATTTCAAAATATAACACCTTTCAAAAGAAAAGACGATCAATATTACCGAATGTTCAATCCCAATTTAAGTCTAACCAGAAGTGACAGGTCCAATGGAGCACCAACTACCAGTATATCAATTAATCTAACAAATACCACAGAAGTTCGCTGCCTTGCCTGTGGGAGACACGGAGGACACGCAGGAATCAGTTGTTTACATTTTGCCTTCTAGAACCTATCCAAGTTAACCGAATAATATGTGCATCTACATATTTTATTACTTGATATGGTATAAGTAAATTAAATCATTCTTAAGATACAAATTTACTCATATTTTGGGTGTATTATGTTTATCTTAGCTTGCTATTTTATATTTTTAAAGTGATAGCGGCGATTCTCGCACAGTCTGCTGATTCGTCGCCGACACATGAATGCGACGACTGACGAATACATCTTGCTCCTCATTTCATCATGCCTCGATTAACTCTTGTGGCGAAATGCGTGGCGGATATGACAAAGCAAGCGTCAAATCTTCCGGAGAAGTATATTAAAAGAGCAATGGCACAGGTACGTCAGTCAGGTTTGATTACGTGAGCGTGTGATAATCAAGTCGTGATTCCTAACTTTATTTTATATTTCAAGTCGCTTTTTATGTATTTGTGTTTTATCGATACACACATAGTTTGCTTTTAAAGTGATGAGATAGGTCCAAGATTATAGTTTAGTTATCTGCACATTTTTCTCCGGAGTTTTGCTGGTTGGCAGTGTTTGTGATTGGTAATATTTCAGTGTAGGACCACAGACCACATTACCTAAACCTCTATTCCGTGTGGTCAGGCAAAGGCCATCAAAACCCCAACATTTTTATATTAACATAGAGCTTAGACGGGTTTCCTTATATGACAGGAAATTGGATTAGAAGTCAACAATTTCCGTCTTGCTAGAATATGTATGACGATGGTTTGTAGTTCATTGTCAAAGATGGAAGGCAGAGGCCATGAGAGGTTAAAGTGTGGAGACTACAGCATTGCTTGGAACATGGATCTGCATACTTTGATAACTGATGGTAGACTTACCTTTACTTTCGTAGATAATTTTTATCCAAATTAGGGATGCAAGGAGGCCTATACATGGCTTCTTGCATCACTATCATCAAAGAGGAACCTGTCTAAGCTTCCTTGTCAAAATATGTGAGCTAGAGCTCATTTCCATAAAACATATAGATTGTATTTTTCCAATATATTTTTGAAAACAAAATAAGCTGTCTAATGTAGAAAAGAGTAACTCAGACCTGAAAAGCAGGGACAGGTCCCACAATTACATATATATTTATTTATCTATTTACTTATAACAAAAGTATTCTTACATATCTTGTCTATATACACTATTTAGCTATTATTTGACTACTCTTTATATGATTGATATTCATGATTGATATTCACAGGTAGACTGGAAGACCCCAAAGGCAATCCAGTACAGACAAACAGAAGTCAAGAAGACCAAGTTCCGATTCACCACAAATAGGCCTTGGACACAGCAGTTTGCTCAACAGAACCGAGTAGGAACACGCCGCAAGAAAGTCTTTGTTGAGCCCATTACAGACTGGTCATTTTTCAAGTAAGTATTGAGAGGAAAATTCCAACCTATATGTAGACTTTTATGGTTAGAACATTATATATGAATACTGACTTTCTTCCTTTCTTTACAGTGGAGACCGCGTAGAGATTCTGGCCGGAAAGGACAAGGGGAAACAAGGCCTCGTGAATTATGTCGTTCAGGAGAGGAACTGGGTGATGGTAGAGGGCCTCAACTGCCATTATCGTAGTGTCGGCAAGAAGGAGTGAGGATTTTTCTTTCTCTTTACTTTCTGGGTTGAAAACATGGGTGGGGGTAATATATTTTTATTTTCCTTGTCACACTCGAAGGCGAGAGAATCTAAGAGTAAATAGAATGAATGCTTTATATTATAAAGAAAACAAAAAGAAAGGAAAAAATTGTGAATAGATATGATTTTCTTTAATCTAATTTTGTGTAAGATTATATATCTAGGAAGGTAGCATTGTTTATTTATGCATAGATGAAAAGTCATAGGGATACTTGGAATATGTATGATATTATTCTGATAATTTTGCATATTCTGTTTATTTTTAGTTTTGAAAAAAAAATTGTAAAGCAAAAAAATGGTAAAATTAAATGTTTATAAACTATAGATATTATTTTTACAACCAATTCCTGGCTATTATTTCTTTGTTTCTTTTTTGGATTCTGCTGCTTTAAAGTGGAAGCAATAGTTGTAAAAGGGAGAAAAGCTTTTTTTGTATTTATTCAGCTTCAACCCCTTAAGTGCTTGCCTTCAAAAATAGGAGAATGTGTTAACAGTATTATATCTTTTCAATGTTGGGTACTACAAAATTGATTATGGTATTGGTCTGATTTAGTGTTCTAAAAGGTTAGTGTCTAATTAGAGATACAGGAAGGGAGATAAAGAGGCAGAGACAGTATGACATCAAGATAACTTTATTAAAGATGATTGATAATGACCTCCATTGACAGTGACTATCCCGGGATGATGATCAAGAGTGAGGCTCCCCTTCTCGTGACCTCTCAAGTGGCATTGTTGGACCCCTCCGACAGCAAGCCAACAGAGGTAGGTTGTGCATCAAAGCTTACAAGCAGATGATTAGCCAGATTCCTTTTTCCAGGTGAATTTTTTTCTGGTTATGTATATATGTATGGTACTTCCTCATTTTGCTGGGAAACGGGATTCATAACCTGTCAATTTCCAGGTCGAGTGGCGTTACACCGAGGAAGGAGACAAGGTGAGAGTCTCAGTGCGGACGGGAAGGGTGATCCCGATCCCAAAGCTTGCAGAAGAAACGAAAGACTACAAGACCAAAAGGACTTACGTTGAGCAAGACAAGGATACAACTGAAGATGATCTTACAAGGTATGTTTTGTCGTTTCATGGCTTAATTTCTTACAATTTTAAATCTCTTTTTTTTGTCTATTCATCCCTCCTTTGCTATTTCCTCTGCAAATTTTGTCTTCCAGAATACAAGGACAAATTTATGGGATGATGCCCTAGCTACACAGCTGAATTAATAAATAGTATGAAATTTCATCATATTTAGAAAATTCAGGATGAATTATGTGAGAATTTGGTTGTTAACCCAATGGTGCTGGGAAATGATTTGAGTGTACTAGCTGTTGAAGTAGGATTAATATCAAGGTTGATTTTGATCTAGCAAGTAAAAGCATTAAAAAAACAAGGTTTAGCCAAAAATGTGAAAACTGCAGCTTGAGAACTAATGAAATTAGAGCCATGGAACTCCATGCATATGTAGTACACAGAACATAATCTCCATTGTTGTGACATGCATAGGTGCCCAGTGAATTCAGGCCTACCCTCACCAATATTATGCATCTTATTTTGCAGGATAACATTTCAGCCAGCATTGAAAACGTTTGACATGGAC
>BOPN01001170.1:112500-115000 GCA_017312705.2 Penaeus japonicus | reverse complement strand
AACAACCGCAATTTTTAAATTGGATTGTCCCTTTACCTTATATATTCCTTACTAGTGTTGTTTTGTACTCGTTGTATATTAAATTCACATTTATTCATGAAACCTGTTGCCGAGCTAGTCCTTTTCTTTCATCTTACGTAACTATCATATATGTGATCTACAACCTAACCAGTCCCTTCCTATCACCAGGCGTACCAAGATAGATTTGATGAAATGAAAGACCAAATATAACGAGGAAGTGTTTGGTGAATAAAATGGGACTCGAGACAGAAAACGGAACCCTCGATATCGAACAGGCAGTCCTCAAGAGCACCAATCTTGATGGACCGGATAAAGAGGTTAGTCCACGTGGTTGCACGGTTGAATCATGGGTGGAATAGTGTGGGGAGTAGATGGAGAAATGGAAATAGATTCAAAGCAGAGGGTGGAATTCTGTTGATAATATTGCGACGGAGATGTTGGTGACCAGCGGACACGTTTTCTTTTCTCTCACAGGCGGTTGTTAATGTCAAAATATTCTTCGAAGAATGCGCCGCGAACACCACCAGCACCAATGCTACACAGGTAAGGACTCATTTGGGTGGCCGACGAATGGATGGTGTAAACAGTGATTGGGAAAATAATTAGAATATTATTGTTATTTTTACACAGGGAATGAATATACGCTAGAAAAGACATTTAAAAGAAAATGATGAAAGTCAGAAAAGAAAGCAAATTATATACATATTGAATTATTATTATTTTTTTTACATTTCAAGCAAATGTTGGAAATAATGTCGTGCGTGAAGAACAAATCACAGGAATTCTGCGACGAAAGACACGAGTTGCTGAGGTCTTGGATTGAGACGGACAGTGAAAATGCTACCTGCAGTTCAGTCACAATCTCCAGTGATGTAAGTAATAAGATCACGCTAAGTGGTAATGTCTGCTACCTTCTGCTTTTATTGAATGGTATTGCCTGAAACGTATTGTATTCTTGTTAAATCTGCCATATGTGGTATACTAGACCAGAGTGTGATGTCTTCTACTTTTTGTTTTCTTGTAAACTCAGCTGAATCCACTATTAATGGTTGAATGTTAATCTCATACATACTTATTAATAATACTGTGTGCACAGTTCCCGGTAGGGGTACAGGAAACTTCTATATATAGTATGATGGGGATATGCAATTTTTAGGATATTTTTTGAGTTACCTACGGATTTTGAAGTATCCCCCCCATCTCCATATTTTTGGGTATATCTTTGAGCATTTTTTTTTTTTTTTTTTTTTTTTTAATCAAGCTTACTGATTCCTGAATTTATGCCCGGGTCTTATGCTTTTCTAGCATATGTTAATCTAGATATTAGTAAAACGAATCAGAAAAACCTTTCGATATTGTAACTCATAACTCTTTCTGTTGTTAGTATCATAATTCGACACATTCCAGACCCTTAGCTTTATGTTTAAGGCAAAAAATAGCACGACCCGTCCAAACAAAAGTTTGAGTCCCCCTCCCCCCTTCTGACTACTGTTATTTTCGTTTTCGGTGTTGGGTGATTTCAATAGTTTGGTTCGCCTGTTTGCAGTGAAAATAGATTTCCACTTTTCTTCCTTCTATTGCGTAATTGAGAAACATCCCCTTTAAATACGAACGTAATTACTATTGCATGAAAGTGATCGAATGGTACTCATGTTATATTACTCTTTCTAATAGCTAACCATGTTGTATCACAATAGGAAGTCATGTCGCTTGTAATAGAGGAGCTAATATAATAGTATAGGGTGTGACTCGGTCGAATAAGTGTTTAAAGGACTGTTTTAAAACACTTTTCGCAGACTATCGACACCATAAAGCAGTGCAAGTCAGAAACTTCTACTTCGTCTGGTAAGCATGTGACTAATATGAATGCCAGACTTGTTTCAAATGATATTAATTAGATATTGACAGCTAATGTTAGTCAGTGATTAGATAAGCTAATTAATGATAATCACCTCCTTAGGCATTAAGGATGAAATGATTTTGTAAGCACTCGAAAACAACCAATTAAAGTATAGCAATCGAAGTAATTCCTGAATACACGATATTGATGACCTCTGCAAGTATTAAGAATTATGAAAGCGTGCAAACGAAAGGTAAAGACACAGACGTCCACGTTGCAGAAGAGGACACACCCAGGCCAAGTCGCGGAAGAGGAGGCGGACGAAGACGCGGAGGACGAGGAGGACGCGGACGTGGTCGAGGAGGACGAGGACGCCGCAGCATCGACGAAGATGACGTGAGGAACCTGTTCTTTCCGTTGACCAATTAGCTATCACTGACTGCGTATTCTTATCGGTGTCATGTACTCGTCATTGGGTAGGGAAAGAATGAGAAATGTTTTCAATATGATTGCATGAAACTACACGAATACTATTACAAAACAAGAAAAGAAAACGTAACAATACTCTCACTTCTGTCTTTGTTTACACTCAACAGATATGGCCCATGATCCTGTGTGTCAACGAAGAATTCGGATCGT
>BOPN01001170.1:102500-107500 GCA_017312705.2 Penaeus japonicus | reverse complement strand
GTATTAGTTACCAAATGAACCAAATAATAAGCCTAAATGACAAGATACTCATCCAAATTTGAAGACTAGAGAGGCATCAGTACAGCAACCACGTTGAGTATATGTCGTATGGGAGTATGTCTAAATCATAATCTCATATTTTAAAATTGATATGAATTCATTGGTTTACCAGATAATGGACTTTGAAAAACAAAAAAAGGACATACAAAAGGAAAACAACCGTTACGGTTTCATATTTATTCACAAGCGACTGTGTTCATAAAAACATACCGCTAACCTAGCTATACACAAGACATCACAACACTGAATTACCTGGTCTTTAACAGTGGTCGGAAATGCATCTCTAAGAAGAGAAATAAGCGTTTTATTTTTCTCATTTTAGAACACGCATTTGGTGACTAAAAGACGATTACTAATTAATTACAGAGTGTTGAGGGAGAATCATCGCTGCCTGATAGTCTTATTGTTTTATCTGATTCTTTTTCGCTGCGCTGTTGAACGCATTGCTATGGTCTAAGGTGATTTGCTGGGTGACAGGTCTGCAAGGAAGATGTTCAATGAATACATTATTAGCATGTATCGGTGTTTTTTCTTTAGATTGCTATTACAGCCAAACATTTCGAAAAAAAAGAAAGTATCATATTGGGAAAGGTGTAATGTAGTAAGAAGTTTTAATTATAGCACCTGTATAAAAATGAAATATTCCAGACTGTCATTTTTTCCCATGCTCTCTACGCCAACCTCTCTCTCTCTCTCTTTCTCTCTCTCTCTCTCTCTCTCTCTCTCTCTCTCTCTCTCTCTCTCTCTCTCTCTCTCTCTCTCTCTCTCTCTCTCTCTCTCTCTCCCTTTATCTCTTTCTTTCTCTCTCTCTCTCTCTCTCTCTCTCTCTCTCTCTCTCTCTCTCTCTCTCTCTCTCTCTCTCTCTCTCTCTCTCTCTCTCTCTCTCTCTCTCTCTCGCTCACTCACACTCTCACTCTCACTCTCACACTCTCACACTCTCTCTTTGTCTCTCTCTTTCTCTTTGTCTCAGGCTCTCAGTCTATGTCTCTCTCTATCTCTCTTTCTCTCTCTCTCTATCTCTATCTATTTATCTATCAGTCTATCAGTCTATCAATCTATCAATCTATTTATATCTCTATTTCTATCTCTCTCTCTATCTCTCCCTCCCCCTCTTCCTCACCCACATCCTCTTACCTCTCTCACGCCTAAAGACCGAGTTTCTTCAGACATTCCTGGTGCGCCTCCAATAACGCCGCGCAGTTCGTCTCTCCGTTCTCCTTTACACTGAAAGAAAAATATTGCGTAAGTTTTGATATGATGCATCTGCATTCGCGGTTTGATTAGTGGTTGATGTTACATGAATTTCTAGTAATTGTAGTTTGTAATTGTCTGGACATACCTTGAGGTTGTAATTGCAATGACATGAAAAGTAAGTAGGAGCGCATGATTTGTAACTAAAGATTTGAATCATAGTTGTAAGTGTATTGATGGATATAATTTTGCATTTGTTTTTGTGTTTTGTATGAATTCATGAATTCACAGAAAAAAAATCATATAGACGCTCTAGTGTACAGGCAGTTTCTCTGGCCACCAAGGACACCTGTATTCCAAACAGGTGTTTGTTACACCTGGCTCCCTAACATTTACCTAAAAATATTATCTATGACCTAAATTGCCATCAATGCTGTTTTTTTAGTTAGAATTACTTTTATTATAAAAAGAGATCATATATCATAGGGCAAAAATAAGAACAATCATGCAGCAATGTTATACGAAGATACGGTCCTCATACACCACACGGATCGTAATCACGTGATCCTGAGATGTACCATGGGAACGTGTGTGTTATGGCGGAAGGGGTGTAAACCACCGTACGAAGAATACGAAATCTGACAAATAAAGAGTTTAATGAGATGTCTGTTACTATTTTTTAAAATACCCTTTTCTCTCTCCCTGAATCAAGTCTTACTGTATATGGTCGCCACAAACCTTTCAAGACTTTTAGTCTATCAATCACGTAACATTAAAACAATTAATCTCCTGTCTGGCCTCCCTTTGAATTTAGATGAATTAAACACGTGTGTGTGTGTGTGTGTGTGTGTGTGTGTGTGTGTGTGTGTGTGTGTGTGTGTGTGTGTGTGTGTGTGTGTGTGTGTGTGTGTGTGTGTGTGTGCACATGCATGAATGCGCGTGTGTGTGTGAGTGAGGGAATCCAAACCAAGAAGTAAATCGACAGCCGAGTCGACAGGAATAACAAGACACCCCTCCTGAGACCGCCCACAGACGACGCACACCGAAACACCACTATAAGAAAGCACGAAGCTACAACACAAGCAGTGTTATCAACGTTGCCTCTGCTGTTCCCACGTCGCCTAAGACGCGTGGACATCGAGCCAAGGACAACAGCTTCTCCGAGATGACAAGAACTTGCTGTGCTTTGCTTTAGGTGTCAAGCGACTGGATCCAGAGCCCGGCATATAGAACTACATGTTTCCTTAAATATTTAGTGGTGATATTAGCTCATGTACTATGTTTTATTTGTAATCTGTTTTTTTTTATAAATATTATATAATTATTGTTTTCCGTATCATTATCACTAATATTATCCATACTATCGCTACCAATACCATCAATAATATTATTGCTATAACCGCCATTGTTTCTGTCATATTTATTTAGATTATCATCATCGTTATCATTATCATGTCATATTTCTATATATTTTGTTTTAATTACTATCATTATAGTCACTATTTAGTCACTAAGTAGTCACTATTTCCATGATTATAGCTCTTCTTGTCATGCGATTATCATCATCATAATCACCACCGTTATTATCTTCAATACGAAAATCATCATCTTTACCACTAGCAATATACTTATGATCATAATAAAGTCGTTACCACGATCTCCAATATCAGTAACTCCTTACATTATACTGATCAAATTTTCTGTTTTTATTCTTATCAATTATTCTCATCAACATTATTGTACCTATGTTTAAATACATAAACAAACCAAATGGAAAAATATATATACATGGCAACTCAACTATTTACTGCAAGCATGGGGTCGCTGGGGACAAGCGCGATAGAGAGAAAGAGAGCGAGAGAGAGAGAGAGAGAGAGAGAGAGAGAGAGAGAGAGAGAGAGAGAGAGAGAGAGAGAGAGAGAGAGAGAGAGAGAGAGAGAGAGAGAGAGAGAGAGAGAGAGAGAGAGAGAGATGCCACGACCCCTCGTCCAATCCGGAGGACTCTCTTCTGATGGCAACACACTGCCTATCCTTTGTATTGCAGTCATGTGTTTCGGCCCACCGGCTTATTACACGTGGTCACGTCCCCTCTGTTGCCATGTTACAACACAAGCTAACCAGCGCCTTCAGTCTCGCTTTAATAATCATTCTGGCACACTATCATTCATCAAGTTATGTCTTCTCGCCCGATATTTGCTTGATATTTAGACCTCTGGACTTTCACTCGGGTCGCAGGGATATCTCACTTGTCTTTCATAAGGGCCGAACGTCGTTTAGGAGCCCGAATTTTTTTTTTATTAAAAAAAATAATGAAGTCATGAAAATGGTGTATTTTCATTCATCTATATCAGCCGTATTGGAATAAATTCGGTTTTCATCTGCAGACTACTACTGGGTTATAACTTACCAGTACTGAAACAATGATAGTGTGACAGCAGTGGGTAGCAACGCAGTAGCAAGGATTATCACTTATTGTTGTCGACATAAGGCTGGAAACGCGTTGCCTCTGATCTTCAAAGTGTGACCTTCAAGTTATGTTACATGGATGCTACATAGCATATATATCATAGTGTTTTGATAAGACGTTCCTAATTCAAAAGTTTATATTTATTTATTTATTTGCAGTAATATGTTAAATAAGGTATGTATCTCACAGTCTACATACACTTGGACATGCCTTTACATATACACATACTCACACACACACACACACACACACACACACACACACACACACACACACACACACACACACACACACACACACACACACAACAAACACATACGCATACGTTTCCATAATTACTCACTCAAATAAACTTCCACGAGGACACACACTTAAAAACCGCAAAATATTTGCAAAGACATTCACACACAGCAGAACATGCACTGCCACACGCACACAAACTAACCACAGTCCACATGGTCTATTTTTCGATCTCCTCGAACATGTGCCCTCTTCCACCTCGCCGAGAGGTTACGCAACAACATCTGGTTGTTCCCGCACCGTAGACTCAGCCCCTCTCCATTCACTTGATTGATAATCGGCATTTGACTGATCTATAGTTAAAGCTAACTAATCGAGGTTTGTGAAAGGTAGAAAGGATTAGTAATATTAGATCTGTCCTGAGACAAGTATAGATGTCACCAACATTCGCCGGTAGCAGAATTGTTGTGGTTTATTTAAAGATTCGATGAAGGCTAACCCCTACAATGAAAACCCCGTTGGCCCAGCTGGGAAGCAGCCAATATCCAAGGCTATGGGGAGAACTCGACAACGTTGGTGGTTCTACAGGACGAAAAAGAAAAAGAGAGGGAAGAAGAGAATGGTGTGAGAAGGAGGGGGAGGAGGAGAAGTAGGTAGGGTAGAAAGAGAAGGAGGAGGAGAAGTAGGTGGGGTAGAAAGAGAAAGAGGAAGAGGGGGAGCAATGAAAGGAGAAGGAAAAGAAGGAGGAAGAAGAAGAGGCGAAGCAGATATAGACGTGAGGAAGGTCAGGGAAGTTACCCGCCCCTCATTTTACATAGGACTGACCTTCGCCATTATCCTTGGCGCTACTCTTTAGGTAGACAACATACACGTAAGCAGAGTATACCAAGGACAAATAGGTATCATTCGTCAACCTAACATGAAAACGTAACTGGAAAAATAACGATCATAGTGATGTCTCCCTGAGATTATTGCGAGAATGGGATTTTCACTTTCTCTCAGTTTTACCAGTACTTTCAAACATATGAATTAATGAATTAAC
>BOPN01001170.1:90000-97500 GCA_017312705.2 Penaeus japonicus | reverse complement strand
CTTCTAAGCTCATAATAGACCTACTCGTACCAGCCTGACTTGTATACTCTCGAGCTTTATGAAGTCAGTTTTCCTGTAATAAACTGTGGAATTCTCGACACCGTCTGCTTGCTCCTGTAAAAGCACTTCAAGAATCACATTCGACTCATTTCAACAAGCTGCTTACATTGTGTGTGTTACTGCATATAATGTGTGAGTGTACGTGTGTATGAAATACCATGGCGATTTTTCGTGTACTTCATCAATTCTATGTAATTTCACGAATTTTATTTTCCATGCACTTTTGCGATAACACGTACTAAGAGCTGATGTATTCAGGAACATCTAAAGTGTTCTTTGAATTCTACTGGATTTCTATGTATGAGAAAAATCCTCTCTGTCTTTCACCCTCTCTCTCTCTCTCTCTCTCTCTCTCTCTCCCTCTCTCTCTCTCTCTCTCTCTCTCTCTCTCTCTCTCTCTCTCTCTCTCTCTCTCTCTCTCTCTCTCTCTCTCTCTCTCTCTCTCTCTCTCTCTCTCTCTCTCTCTCTCTCTCTCTCTCTCTCTCTCTCTCTCTCTCTCTCTCTCTCTCTCTCTCTATCTATCTATCTCTCTCTTATACAAACACATGGAACATTTTTGCAACTTGTCCTTGAAGACATGATAAGTTTTAGGTTTTAAACCACCAAAGGAAAGTCAGCTATACTTTTCACAATTTAAGTTTGACTTAAAAACAAATCAGCATCGTCGCTACAATCAAAAACTTAAAATCACAAAGCAACAGCATAACACAACTTCAAAAAACACATTATAAAACAAAGGAAAATATACATTTTAGAATGCCAAGTGATTGTTAATTGCTTGTCAGCTTTAACGTCGCTTTCTTTCTCAGGCAGATGAAAATACAAATAATGCAATAGTATAAAATACTACATTTCACAGATCAACAATGTATTTTCAAAAAACAGGAAAACTGCGAAAATTGGGGTTTGGGTATCTTGGAATTTAAACATGTTGGTAAAGATAGGCTTCAATTTTGGATTCAGCGTATCATAATACCTGCAAATCGGGTAAAGCCATCTTGACAACAAAAAGCTTGCTGGGTTGTGTAATGTACTCATAATCTTAGCGTGATGTAACCATGTGCTACCTGCCGACACCGTATTTCTTGTATCGTCTGTTGGTAAGAACGTTGCCATGCTCAGCAATTAATGTCCCCAAACAGTTACCTCTGAGAGTGTACACAAAAGCCTTCTCCAGCTCGCGTATCACTTGAAATCAGACACGAGAATGTTCAGTACGGAAAGGACAAGGTGAAAGATGTTGAGATAGGTGAACACTCAGGGTAGAGATTTTCATCTTGTAATAGAGGCAGAGGGGTTACAGGCACATAGCATTACCTTAGGTATGTTTGACTTGTATGTTATTGTTGCAAGATATCTACACTGCTTACCATATACTCTAGACGACATTTTGCTGAATATAAGTCTACTTCAGAATTTTATTAAATCCATGTGTCAACCATGACAAGATTCGGTTTTCATTTTCAGTTATATTATCTATTGAAAATATAAGATAAGTATTGCTTCACCGAGGTCCCTATATAAATCTAACGATGCAATCCTAAGTAGACATACTCTACCAGCATTCACGGATATAAGTCTATTAGCAGAGAATTATGAGCTCCTCGGTTGCATGTTAACATTCGTGCCAACTTCAATTTTACGAAACAATCCCTGGGAGGCTTTGCTTATAAGTGATTCCAAAGGACCTCTTAGGGAACTTGTAAAGAGAGTTTTTTGGTTATGTTTTTTCCGGAATTATGCATAGGGCAATTGATGACTGAATACATACTGAACAAACTTTCTTTTAGCCCTTTAACAATCAGCTTAAGACTTGTATTTTGTTCTCCTTACGCTCCACGCTACAGGATTCCCAACTGCTTACTTTTGGACCACGAAACACCTAACAGCCATGTCTTGTCATGATTTAGAGAATCAACATAAAACTAACGGAGCTGCTATCTCATTGACTCTGAGATAGCCTTTTATTAACATTCTAGTACGCAACTGACTATATTTTAAATATTTTTTTATTTCATGCAACCCAGAGAGAGAGAGATTTTTTTCTCCTTATTGTTCTCTTATTGATGTCAAGGTGAAATGTCATAACATTATGGATTTAATCTATGGATTCTGTCTATACCATTCGGATCTCTGCCTTCTCTTTATCTGACAGGTGTTCATAATATCTCGTTGAAGTTTTATCTGCTACTTTCTAAGAGATCATTTTAAATGTTGTTCCCGCTAACCACACTACACTGTGGAGTGTTGTCAGTGATTTTCTCTGGTGTCTTCCCTGAAATTGCTGTCTGTAATTCTGAATATTCTGTTAGCACATATCGTCATAGTTTATTTGCAAAAGCGAGCTTCCCCATGAGTAAAGTTTTTTGTAGTAAAGAGTCTTCGTAATATATCTCTTTGTTATGTTGCATTTATATTAGTACTGCCTGTCTGCCTGTAAGAAAGGGCCTTTCTTTCACGAAAGCAAGTAGACAACTGCACCTCATCTTTGTTTTTTTGTTTTTTTAACTGGCGGAGTAGATTCTTTAGTCTCTTTAGCTCGTTTACAAATAAATCTTATCGTAAATGCCTTTTCTATTTAGCCCATCTCTGATCGTATGTATTTCGGTATAATGTCTGCAAATAAAATCTGCAGAGGTCTTTGTTTTCTGAAGGAGAATATGTATTATTTCCAGATGAGGTGCATGATAAAGGATTTTGCTGAAACATTACTTCATGTTTTGTTTTCCTTATCATCCTATTTAAAATTTCTAAATTATCTTTCCAGTGAGTTGTATCTTAGTGCTTCTTGTAAGGACAGGGAGAGACTTTCCTTCGGCATTGCATGGAAAAACTACCAATGTGGTAATTAATTCTGCCGTAAACAATATCCCCCCACCCACCCCCTCCCCACAAAAGAAAAAAAAAACTGAAATGGTAACCCGTCTTCCTGTTTCGTTTTAAGGGTCATGTTTGCCCATTATTGCGAAGACAGCCTTTTTAAAAAATAAAAAAAATCGTTACAATTACTGCCTTGACACGAATGAGCATCAAATGTTGGATCATGCAGTTCGAGGATTTAATGAGCAATTAGTGACAGTTAAAGGACGAAAAAATCTTGAAACTGGGGAAAAAGGATAAGGTAAATATCTTTATATCTAGTGTTCAGAAGGATAAGAAAAAAATTAATGAAAAGACGTCTAATACAAGGAATTCTTTTCTTGTACCGAATAACGTCCTTTGTTTAAGAGGATCTGTAAAGTAAAGGAAAAGTGGGACATTTACTTTCCCAGTAATTCAACAGTAAACAAATAACATACATTTGACGTTTGTGATTACTTATATACGTAGTTTATGGTGACAGTAATTTGTCATATCAATATTTATTTGATAGTGTTTTGGAATGAACCTAGGTATAGAATAATGCTTAATACTGAAAGAGTCGCGACAACTCAAAATTTGGCGCTATTTCGACTATGTCAGTAACTTTTTCATAGCTTATTGACACTCACTTGGAGTGCACATTATAAAGCCGTTTCTTATGGTACACCGTTCATCTTAGTTTTGTTTGAAATTTAAATTGATGGTCTCAGCAAAGGGCATGAAAAAGGAAAGAGCAAGCTAAGAATGCAGGAATAAAGTGAGAGAAACGAACATAAGTCATCCGACACAGCAGGGACACATCGACCTGCTTCATGTTCGTTTTTTGCAGCCACTTCTTGGGCTCCAACATTCATTTTGGGATCTTATAAAAGCTAAATTGTTGGACTTAAACAAATGTCAAGCTAAAGCAAGAATAAGCCTAGTAATTCATAATAAGAGTGGGATAAACGAACGTAAGTTATCTGGCGCTATAACTGCTTACTTCTCGCTCTTTGCTTAACCCATAGTGGGCGGGTGGCACACATGCCAAAGGAGTTTTTGGCGTGAGGGCGGGGCAACACGTTGGGGCCAATAGTAGTTATGTCACAGTTGACGTTAGGATCGCTGTGTTTCTCTGTTACAATATGAATGATGAATATATTTAGTGACTTACGATGTTAAGAGCTATAGCTCTAAAATACTGGCGATGCAGGATGTGCAGATAGAGTGAGAATAGGAACTTGATCCAGACCATGTGCATCCTCTTCAATGTGACCCTGTAAAAGTATGGCCTCTTTGTGATGTGGTACTCACAGGACTCCTTCTTCTTTTCAAATCTATAAACAAATAAAAAAAAAAAAGTTGCTTTTTGTTCTCATAAAACTGTAATATTTCTATCACATTAAGTATAAAAAACATAATGAGGTAATTTGGACCCTATACTATAATTTTAGTCAACTACAACAATGATAAACTCTGTCAAATTGTACATATAAGACTCACAAGATAACGAGTGAATGGAAGAGAGCGCGAAAAGCTGTGTCACGTGAAAGAAAACCTATTTTGGGTGCCAGCAGTGGTACTAGTTCTCATCCTGGGGACCAGTCGAGCAAATTTACCCTACCCTCGTCCGCAATGGGTTAATATTCTCAAATGACAAATGGATAAAAGGGTATAAATGAAACTGAATATTTTCACAACACAAGAGATGTAATTTACGCGTAAATTACATCTCTTGTGTTGTGAAAATATTAAGTCTCATTTATACCCTTTTATCTCTCTCTCTCTCTCTATCTATCTATCTATTTCTCATTGCTGCTAGCGCACATCTACAATACTTCCTGTGGATATTGAGGAAAATATAATATAAAAGTAGAGGCGATGAATGAGAAGTTGGAGGTTTGCAATAAATGTTTTATAGGTTCATCCTTACATGCAACACTATGAAACAGGAATTACCAATTGACTTGATCATAAATATTGTCGTTCTTTCTGAATTTGCTGGGAATCAGTATTGCTCAAACCTCTTTTTTTTTTTTTTTTTTTTTTTTTTTTTTTACCAATTATGAAATCCTTACATACATATAGTTCCCAGTCGGCCGATATATATCACCTGGGTTTGCTACACATACAGCGATAAAACATGTTCAAAATATCAGTTAAGTAAAACAAAACTAATCAAAAAGAATTCATGATTCTCTGTTGCACCTGCGAATCTGGAATCACAGCTCCCTTATGATAGCAGGAAGAAGCGAGAAAGATTCCAGAGAGCACCTGCAATATTACTTGGCGGGTAAGTTAAAACTGGGAGGTCAAGGGCGATGATTACAAATGATAAGATATTTGCTTCCACTTATATCTGGTTTATTCTACATATAATATTATTGATTATTAGCGTAATTCATGCAACTGTTTTAGTCATTCATATTATATACCGTACGCCGATTTCTGTAGGCTGGTGAGGATATTCTTCATTTTGCTGTTCATTAATACCAAAAGCTTGTACCAAATTTTATAATAACCTATTATCTTAACTGTTATGTATCATCAGAATATTTAAACCTGTATATACCATTATAATGATTAATTATTGTTTGATTGCACATAATTTATAATTACCCTTACGGCAATTGTCTTTGAAAGGCTTTAGGATTCGCAAACATATGTTACGTCTATTGGACCAGATTTATACATAGCTTTTTGTCTGCCATATCTCGTTGTGTAGAAATTGAAATCGGGGAGGGGTAAAACACACTAAAGCCGAGCAAGACGTTTATTGCCTGTCAGGGCTGACTTGCGCTGATTTCTTTCGCCTGTGCAACATTTCATTTTTCTCTTATTAGTAAGTGTCATTGCTCTACGTATATTCTTTTATATCTTGTGACCTTGCATCCAAAGAACTTGAACTTATCAAGTTGTTCCGACTCTTATTATTTATTCTCTCCTCTTGGCAGTTGCAAACGTGTTACTAGAGACACAAACGCTTTTTCTTGGTGTGACGCACGCATGTTGCTCTGGAAGCCGTGAAAGCTGCGCACTTTTTCAGGACCCCGAACAAATTACACGCATGTTATTCATGAAGCTGGACAAGACGCATGCATGTTATTCAGAAAGCTGGGCAAGATGCACACATGTCATTCAGGAAGCTGGGCACGACGCACGCACGTTGAGCAGGAAGCTATGTAACGCGTATGCATGTTTTTCAGTCTCCGTCTCCTGCGGCCAAAAGTCTTTGGTAAGGAAGCCGTGCAAGGTGCATGCATCTACTGCAGCCGAGAATCAATGGTGAAGACGCCGTGCATAGTGCACACATGTTCAGTCTCCGTCTCCTGCTGCCGAGAATCTATGGTAAAGCAGCAGTGCAAGGTGCATGCATTTTAATCGGTATCCTGCAGCCGTGAATCAGTGGCAAAGAAGCCGTGGTACTCGCATGTTGTTCATTCAGTCTCCCTCTCCTACAGGCGAGATCCCCTCGGTAATACGTGCATGATGCACGCCCCTCGTT
The DNA here is from genome assembly GCA_017312705.2 of Penaeus japonicus. Classification (NCBI taxonomy): domain Eukaryota; kingdom Metazoa; phylum Arthropoda; class Malacostraca; order Decapoda; family Penaeidae; genus Penaeus; species Penaeus japonicus. The sequence goes on along the minus strand of BOPN01001170.1, from coordinate 91,094 downwards.
GTTTAGTTCCCCTCCAGCTGTTGAGAAGTGCTCCCACGATGTCAGACGTATATGATGTCATTCGCCCCCCCTCCTGTATATATGTTACGTCAATGCAAGTTTTCACCAAGAATGGCCAGTGGTCGAGTCAATCCAACCGCACTTGTAAGATACAGGACATCGCGCCAGTTACACCTGACCACCATACCTAGCGCGCCTGCTACCCTGGGTCTAGAATAAGAGCATTTGGCTCTTTGCAGGCAGTAGTGGTGAAGTCGCATGCCCAAGAGGCTAGCCACTGTCGTACTCCCACCCTGGTGAATTGGCACCATCAGTCGGAAAGCAGATTAGTTATAAGTATTTATTCTACGAGGCACTGCCATCCTTCAAGTACCTCTTTTCGTTTATCTAAGAGGAGAACAGACAGTACACCTCTTTGTTTCGACGTGCTCTTTTGGCTATAAGCAAGTTCTTATAGCCTATGATTATTCGAGGTAGATCATAATTTCACTGATATCGCAAGCTTGTCACTTTTATTACTTCTTCACACACAAGGTCTGCTTATACTCACAACATTATGCCATGTGTATTTTTTCTCACATGGTATGTGTTACGTTATGTATTTACTTGGGCCACCGGTTAGCGCCCATTAAAGCCGCCATATTTGTTTGTATGTTCTGGCTGAGTGTCATAACTACCTGCAAAGCTTTGTGCAAATATCTTCTAATGACCAGAAACCCACATTTGGGGTGAAGACATTCATTCTAGCTTATAGTATTTTGAGCCTGGTTATTTCTCTGACTAAGATATGATGGAGGTCGTCTAGAAGTGCGGTTCGATCGATCGAAAGAACTGATTGTTAAGCGTCATAAGGTTTATTATATTCACTCAATGTTGTGAATCATGCATTCCCTCATTTTCCCCTTTCGCCTTCAGTCCACTCCTGGATCCTGGCTGCAGCATTATTTGTTAGCCCGGATGCCCTAGGTCGGAGAAAGTTATCCTAGATTGTCTGTCACCATACTAATGGTGAATATAAGGAAGGATAAAGGAGGCAGACAGCAGAGCAGAAGCAGGGGACAAGATAGAACAATACAGAAGAGCGCACAACTCTG
>BOPN01001170.1:77500-85000 GCA_017312705.2 Penaeus japonicus | reverse complement strand
ATGGAACAAGGTGGAATACATAATAGTTAGGTGGGTGTAGAAACGTTTTTGATGAGAATGAACAACTTCACAAGGTTTAAGGAAAGAAAAACGAAAAATAATGGAAACCGCCTTCATTACAACGAAGGAAAATATAATAAAAATGTCTAGCAATTTCCCAAGGCCACAACAGAGTTAATCATGCAGAAAAGAAGCGACAGGTCATGGGCGTCAGGTGTCTCTTCGCTTCTTGACAAATACATGTTCTGTGAAGTTGCTAGAATATGTAATCTGATGAATGTGAAATGGTTCAATATCATACATTTCACTGTGAAATTAATCATTTTCATTTATTCATTCGTCCCAAGAAACTCTGCTCAAGTGAGAATTGCAGAATGTGATAAAACGTATAACGGAGGTGAACGTAGTGAGGAGCAAACTTTAAGATAATGCAATAACATGAAGTAATTAAAGAAAACAGTGTGTCTGGATGACATCAGATTAGAAGTGGGGCAATTATTTAATCAGAATTAAGTAATTGATGAGATTACGACATTCGATCTGTAGTTCTAGCGTACAGAAACGAAACACGAATTCTCGAGGTCCTCATTGTTATGTCGGTTAAGGATCGTGACGTCACACTTAACCCTTGTAGATACATCACCGTCCTACGCGACAGTTAGAGTACATCTTTCTCATATATAAGGACGCCTCTAACAAAGAAGTGGCAGCATTCTCTACCTCAACATGATCAAGGAGATGTGGCGGTGCATAGAAGGGGAAGGACTGACGAAAAAGGTATCTTGCTATAGTGCAGGCTACGTAGAATGATATAACATGTATCAAGATAGTGACATGTAAAGATATCGGCCCTAAGTCACTATACTTACGGCCGTGAGAACAGGTACAGAAGACAGAGCACGAAATGGTGCATTGTTGGAGAGACAGTGTTTGAAAAAAATGGTGGTCCAAGTGATTGGTTGTAATTATGAAGATGAAAGTTAATACCAATACAGAGAATGGGTGAAGAACACATGTCATTTAGAGCAAAGTGTTGTTGCATGATGGTATCGTTACAATTAAAGGAGTTTGTGTGTGCTACCACCATTAATTGTTTTCTGTCTCGAAACATTCCTATGGGAGGGGGTAGCTAGACGCACAAAATACTGATATAAAACCATTATATTTCCAACGGACCAGCTCCAATATATTTTGGGATTATTTGATATCATATTTTCCCAATAACGTACAATCGGTATTTTGTTATTATATCTACCCACTAACGAGTCTAACGTTACAATATTTAGTCTGTAGGGTTTTGTACAATATGTTGATTAGATACCAAATATTATATATATAGGGTTTGTACATCAGTTTATTAGATTCCAGATATCATGGTTATAAAAAAAAATAATGAAAAATATGAAAAATAATCTTAAATGCGATGCTAGAATCTAAATAAATAAATACTTGGCATGAATCCATATGTATGATTATTAGATATTGGTATAAGTAACTTCTGCTACGAATGTATTAATCAGGATAATGAACACTTAATTAATACGCACTCCTTGCAATTGCTAAATAATTGCGTGCTTGCCAACGCATGTTATATTTTATGCTATTTTCTCAGAAACGAAAAATCATACGATATTAGTCTGTTATTTAAAAGGAGTTTTACCATTGCCACAGCAATATCATGAATTGTACCCTGAATGACTTGTAATGAAAACTCGGCGTATTTATTGTTGCAGGTCGTAATGGATAATAAATATATGAGTGATGTGAAAAAGTAGATAATTTTAGAATATATCAGGAATATGATTTGCGGCCTTTGAAGTCGATATAGACAATGGGTACTTTCTCTCTTTTTTTTCTCTCTCTATCTATCTGCCTATCTCTCTCTCTCTCTTCTCTCTCTCTTTATCTATTTATTATCTCAATCTCTCTCTCTCTCCCCTCTCTCTCTCTATCTATCTATTTATGTCTCTCTCTCTCTCTCTCTCAATTTATCGATCTACCTTTTTATCTACCAATCTCTCTATGTAAACATATAGATAGACAGCTTTATAGTTCAAAGGTTTTATAAATATTTTTCACATTCATCAACATAGCCGTAAATTACGCAATGAACGGTGTACCCTCACTAGGGTATATAATGTATCCATAAAAAAATACATAAAACAACTTCGAATACGAAAACCCTCACTAACATAATTAAGACATAAATATGAATGGCCATAATTGAGAACACAAGTTTCAATACATGCAAATTACAAAATTCTGTTCTGAATAGCACGGTGGACGTCGTGTTCTTTCACTCGTAAAACTGGTTAGCAGATTTCCATTCATTTCTCCAAAGAGAACTTGCAAAGGATTTTTTTTTTCCTTTTTGGAAAGAAGGGACATGGCCTAATCATTCGTTTTGTATAAGGTTTTCTTTATTTTTTTCATTATCATTATTATTATTTTTAGGTGCAGCTGCATTGCTATTACTATGGAAGAAATGGTTATCATATTTTTTGTTATTATTTTTCATTATCTTTATTATTATTTTCACTATTTTTTATTATTATTACTGTTTTTTTGTTTTATTATCACTATTATTACCATTATTATTATTATCATTATTGTTATTATTACTATTTTTGTTGTTTTATTATCATTATTATCAATGCTATTATCATTACTACTACTATGACTATCATCATTATTATTAGCATTAGTATTGTTACCATTACTATTATCACATCATCATTATTACTATCTTTATTAGTATTATTATCATTATCATTACTAATATCATTATTATTATTATTATTATTATTGTTATCTTTGTTGTTATTACTTATCAGTATTATATATATATATATATATATATATATATATATATATATATATATATATTTATATATATATATATATACATATGTATATATATATATATATATATATATATATATATATATATTTACATATATATATATACATTTTTTTCATTATCATCATCGTTATCAGTAATAGTAATAGTTTTAGTGGTATCAGTATCTGTATTTCATTAATCTAGCCACTGGGGGGGCAAGCCAGCCCAACTTAGTGCCGGTCCCAAGCCCGGATAGATAGAGAGGGTTGAGGTCAGGAAGGGCATCCGCTTGTAAAATCCATGCCAAAACCCTATGAAATGAGCCAAATCCAAGGAGTACCCAATGCTAGGTTGTCACCCGTAAGTGACCCNAGATATATATATATATATATATATATATATATATATATATATATATATATATATATATATATATATGCACATATATACACACATATTTGTATATATACTATATATACACAGACATATATATGTGTATATGAATATAATTCTGATCAGTATTATCACTGCAATAGTTGAGAAACCGTTAGTTTGTATGCAGCGTAGTATTCTCGCAAGATTTCGATCCCGAAGTTAGTAGCAGATTCTAGAATGTACTATACTAATGTTATTATTATATCCAGGAAATGCTTATAATTGACGGTTGCATTTTATGTATGATATAGTATATCAAAAGTTAAAAACACACAAATACAAAATCTCAACACATTGTAGCATAAAAGATATTACAATAGTTATCTCACAAGAAGAACGGACATGAAAGGAAGAACATTGTTTTTGTAGGGTAAACTAATCTAGAATCAGCACTAACGTTGTTATGCAAACGGATGAGGCTTTCGATATATACTATCTCTAGTTTATATTCTTGATGAAACGAGGATATAAAGCATTAATGGTTTAAATTGTAGGCATTTAAAATCCAACAATTTGGAAAGAAAACTATAATCAAACGGAAACTAAGAACTGCAAGATTGTGCAATATAAAAATGCCATCCAGGATAAATCTGGAGATCCAATGAGACAGGAGTATCGTAACAACATAGACATAGACAAATCAGTCGGTCTGAAGGTATTTTAGATCTGATTTAAAACAATACAGACACGAAGAACCGTATTCATGTTGTGGCACTGACATATCAAATTATGTAAGTTACTAGGTATTGTAGAAATTAAAGAGAATTAATAATAAACATTTCCAATAGTTATATCATCAACGAATGATCAAGTGGAGGATAAAAGTAATGGTTGAGTACGCAAATTATCTGACTATATGTGGTATGCCTGGTGACATGCATGCATTTCCATGTTTGCCGGATTGCCTGCCGTAAAACAATGCTGAGTCATCATTAATTATCAGGTTAAATAATTTTCAGTATTCACTCGCCATGTAAGTATCAGACGCATCTTATGTAACAGGTCACTGACAAAACAATCCTAAGTAAAGACGGCATGAAAATAGAAATCCGGAAGAGCAAAACACTCTAAACGTTTAACACATTCATTTAAATCCCGGGAGATTTTTTTAAAGATATGTGATGAGATGCATCATCTTTTATCATGAATTGAACCAAAATAAAAGCTCATATAAATGCACAGCTTCCAGGGGGGTTACAGTTCAAGAGTCGGGGGAAATAAGGGAAATAAGTACTTTATTCAACAGTATTGCAAGCAAGACCTTGAAAACTTGGCCCGGGAGGGGACGAACCCCAACCATAGTGCCGTGCTACTTTTCAAATAATTTTTGTCATTCAAACATGCATCGATAGGAAATGGAAATAAAACTAGTAACCAGCCTATCGAAGAATCTACCAGTGCTGAAGACACACCAGTATTATAAGTCGCAGTGCTAAATACAAAGGAGGCTCGTCAATCCAAGATGAGGAGAGTGAAAGGATGTGCATTATAGTTGCGCGTGCGTCGAGCGAGTCAGAACAGAAGGACCAAAACGTGTGTAAACAAAGATCAACGTCACTCATATTTCACCCTGGAAAATCCTGTTTAGTGTGACGATATATCAAAATGCATGCCATTGAAGGATCTGGGAATGTCCCGGCGTTTCTGACAAAGCTCTGGAGACTTGTAGACGACGTGAAAACCAACGATTTGATATGTTGGACACAGGTGAGCGAGAGTGACTTAGATCATTGCAATTAACTAGGTACTTCGGCAGCATTCAAGTCAGTCACGTATTGGTAACGGGGGTCTTGATGAGACTCTTATCGCTATGACTGATTTTCTCAGACTTGACAGGCTAATTAGAAGTGATAGATAGACTTAAAAATCCCAAACACATTTGGGATTGAAGAATTGTGATGATGATGTCTAGCCTTAGAGTAGATTTTGATAAATATTGTTGAAACATCAATATGATGGTAGTATCCTATCTTATTTTATACTATCAGTAGTACATTATAAAGGCGATGTTAACAACATTTGCAGTATTGCTTTTCAATGTTTGTTTTAGGGAAACAAGATTTTGACATTCAAAAAGTTTTTGGACAGTTATGATAAGGTTTAAGTTATTCCTGAAGTTACAAATAACAACAAATTTTGTTTTATATCCTTGCAAAGAAAAAATGTAAGAGAAATATGGAACTTGCGGCATCTCATAACAAAAAAATATCTGAACAAAAAGGGTTAGTTTGGCAAACCATACAATTCGTAAACAGTGACTAATTTGCGGCCATACCAAGTGTTAATAATGATGTTCTGTGCTTTTTATAACTTCTATTGTTGCTCTTTTGACATAACTGAATGATAAGCAAATATATAACTTCAACAAGGTTTAAATTATTGCTGAAGTTACATAAAGCAGCAACTGTAGAGTTTTGTATCATTGTACAGGAAAAATATAAGAGAAAGGTGGAGCATCTGGGATCTCATAGAAAACAATATCTAAAAATCTGAAATGAAAATGTTTAGTTTGACAAATCATACCATATGAAAACAAAGAACAATTTACAGCATTCTCAAATTTTACAATATCGTGTTTTTTATAATTTCATTTGCTGTTCTTTTGTCGTAACTGAAAGATAAGCTAATATTTAGACAGAACCAAACAGAAACCTTATGAGGAATATAGGTTTCACTGTTTTATGAGAGGGAATGTGTAGTTAAGGGGGGCATAGGTGTTTTTCTTTTTTAACCCATTCACACCAGATGACGTGCTGATACGTTTCGTGGTTTTATCGTCAGACGCCGGTGACGAGATATCTAGGCAAGGCCGGCATTCGGGGTGAGCGAGCAGGCAGCCCAGGCTCACAGCTTGTGCGGCCAAGAATCTCAAGGCGTTAGGCTTATGCGTTCGAAAACCCCGGCATTACGACCATTCAGAGCTGGAATCGCCCCGGCGTGAATGGGTTAAAGAGCTATAATCTTGGAATTTGGATATGTTATTGTATGTGGTCACTTATGATGTGAAAGTTGGTTCAAAACTTTTGGTGTATATATATATATATATATATATATATATATTTTTTTTAATCATAATCTGTAATTTTCAATCAATTACTTTGAAAAAAATACCATAGACATCTCTCACATATGTCTACAAAATGGCTGGAGAAAAGTGTTTTCTCTTGCTTTGTTTCTGAGAAAAAAAGAGTTGGATCAGTTTCACTCTGCATTTGTCTTGTTCTTGATGCAGGCTTCTGTTGTATAACTAGGACATCATACCAAATGCTAATTAGAATCACTTAGCTGATATATCACATAAAGATTCAGAGATCATACCATAAGTCTATAAGACAATAGAGAACACATCTTAACCCATTGCAGACAGAAGATAAATTTGCTTGCCCAGTCTAATGAGTGGCCAGTTGACCAAGGGGTAGTCCTCATTGGTTGTTGTCTCTGGATCAACTGAATCTGAATTGTTTATATAGTAGATGGCTCTTTTCCAAACAAGTGCACATCAGGGTATAACAAAAGCACATCAGTTGATTAGGTAAATATTCCGAATAGTGCCGCTTTACTAAATACTAGGAATGTGTTATCAATAGATTCTTCTCACCCTCTTCTCATGTATAGTGGTTATAATCTGCGATTCCCCCCTCTACCCTACATCTGGGCCCCGATAGTATGGGCGAGCATGGAGTAGATCAGGCAAATTATAGGGTAATACGTGAATAAATTGTTTTGATTTATGACACAAATGTACTTTATTTCCATCATATATCTGTCTACTGTAAAATAAGGACGTGAAAGGTGCAGTTTCTTAAAGATCTATTCACACTCATGCCATGGCACAAAGCTATTTTTGGTAGGAATTTTGAATGCACAGTTTTTGGGGCATTTTTTTTGTTAGAAAAATCCTGTCCCAACGACCAACTTAACCATATGTAGGTAAAGGCACCCCTAGAATTTTTATTTTAGTTTCTATAGATGGGGCTTGGGCTGATTCCTTATTTAGCAATGACACCTTTTGAATACATTGTTTATGTGTATTCTGCATCACCAATGTATATCCCATAACAGGACCAATATTGCAGAAGCACACATATCTTCCTGTTGCAACAACTAACTCGAAACTTGCTCAAAAAGTCAAACTTGTGGACTTCTTCATGTTGATTTCATACACTTTTTGTGAAAGTAACATTTTCTTTAACTAAAACTGTATCAGTAAAGCTTATAGTCAT
>BOPN01001170.1:62500-67500 GCA_017312705.2 Penaeus japonicus | reverse complement strand
CATGTGTGTGTATGCGTGCGCGTGTGTGTATGCGTGTGCGTGTGTGTATACGTGCCTGTGTGTGTGTATGCGTATGTATTTGTATGTGTGCGCGTGTGTATGTGTATGCATGCGCGTGTCTATGTGTATGCGTGCATGTGTGTATGTGTATGCATGCGCCTTTGTATGTGTATGCGTGTGTGTTTGTATGTGTATGCGTGCGTGTGTGTGTGTGTGTATATGCGTGTGTATGCATGTATGTGTGTGTATGCATGTGTGTGTGTATGCGTGTATGTATGTGTATGCGTGTATGTGTGTGTATGCGTGTGTGTGTGTGTGTGTGTGTGTGTGTGTGAGAGAGTGTGTGTGTGTGTGTGTGTGTGTGTGTGTGTGTGTGTGTGTGTGTGTGTGTGTGTGTGTGTGTGTGTGTGTGTGTGTGTGTGTGTGTGTGCATGCATGCGCGCCTGCATGTTTGTGCCAGTAATATGATAAGTGTTTTACTTATTCTCTCTTAGAATATTTTTGTAGTTGAATTTAGAATAGAAGTAATTATGAACTGCATTATTGTCAAGGAGAACTTTGTCTGCTGGTAAGTTAATGCAGAAATAGATAATTGAATCAATTTTTATTTCTCTCCATCTTTTTTTTTATATTTTCAGAAAATCAAACACTAACTTCATATTAGCTTCATTTAACTACATATCACGGTTGAAGATGACACAGAGGGTATATTCTAACAATACAACACAACTAAAACATATTGGTCCGTAATATCTTGATGCAATGTGCAGACTCAATCTTTTGATTGTCAGTCATTAACCCTTCTGGGACAGGCCATGTCATAAGACTTGCAGCTTGGGGTGGCCAGTCTAAGATTTGTGTTTTCTATTATTTTCTAGACTTGTGGTATGATACATGAGTATATATTTTGTATAATAACACTATCATGCTAATTAGCATTTAGTTACAATTAGTTACACAAGTGAAGAAATAAATGGCTTGTAATTTCAACAATAGGAAAAATGCAGTATGATTCACCCTGTGAACCATGCCCATCTTGGAAGGGTTAATATTACAGAAATTATGATTAAAAAAAAAAAAAAAAAAAAAAAAAAAAAAAAAAAGATAAAATTGAAGAACATGTGCACTTTAGCTGAAAAGCAATTTTCAAATTTATAATTTAACCCACTCTGGACGGGTGGTACAGTACTGTACCGCTCATTCAAAAGCCCAGTGGCCGGGCGGCACAGTATTGTGCCAGCCATTCAATTGATTTAGGCCTAATAATTCAAACGCCCCGGCATTGTGACATTCAAGGCTAGAATGCCCCCGTCGTGGATGGGTTAATATATGAATTGTTAAACTTAAGGCCATAGATAGGGAGGCAGTTCTTTTTGTCATTTTATATATATTTACCCAATATAAGAATTTCCTAATATATCTGAAATAATGTAAGTTAATTGAGATTGAAACTTCTGATGTTCTTGTGATTAAATAATTTGAAAATTGATAGAACAAAATAGACTTTTGACGCTTATGTAGGAGAATGTTAATCTTAAGAAACAGTTCACTCACTGATTTGCAATGAAACTAGAATAGACTGACAATATTATATTGGTTTTATTTGTATATGTTACAGCTCATTCACTTCCTCATTGCCATGGTCAAATCACCCTCAAAAACACTAGCACCCAAGAGAAAATTTGGTCACCTTGCGTTGGAAGGTGGAGAAGATGCATCGTCGGCCACAGCCAAGTTGAACAACCTCACCCAGTTTACCCAAGGAACTACTATGGATGTAAGTTTGGATTTGGAGGAAGTTTCTCTTCTGACATTGAGATTGTTTGGTTTATCTATTCCTTTTTTTTACCTATATATTTCTCTTGGTATATAATGAAATTATTTGTAGTGCATGTGCCTTACTTGATATGTTCAGTCCAGACCTAAATGCTAAGGCAAAGGATCTTATTCAGGTGGTTACTGGAAATACCAGTGGAATAGGAGGTGCCCAGATCCATGAAGTTACTGATGTGATGGATTCAGAAGACCCAGACATAATCACCAACATCTTCACCGTGTCCGAAGAAAACGAGTCTGGAGTTGAGCAAGTGCCATTACTACAGACCACTACCTCGAGAGAGCCGGAAGAACTGGCAGCGTAAGTACCATCTTGAAATGTGAATTGATTTCTACATGGCATTGGATTATGTTCCTAGGAACCTTTTGTAAGAACATAGCCAGTAAGATTACAATTTATATTGATTTTAGTATGGATGTACCCTTGAGAGCTTATTATGTAAGTTTTGTGGGGCCTTATGATGTTAATGCTTTTTAGCATTAATACACTTAAAGCACAGGAATTATTTCAGAAAAAAAATCTTTAGTAAAAAAAACATTATTTTCATTCAAATACAGGTTTAGCAATATTTTGCCAAAAAATTCATAGAGCATTTGTTGATATGAAGACATGAAGTTCATTCCAGTATTATAACATTTTGTGTGTGTGTGTCTATGTATATATGTATGTGTGTGTTTGTGTATGTATGTATGTATATATGTATGTATATATGTATGTATATATATATATATATATATATATATATATATATATATATATATATATATATATATATATATATATATATATATATATATATATATATATATATATATATATATATATTATATATATGTGTATATATATATACACACACATTCATACAAATATACACATATACATGCATACACACATACATACATACATACATATATACATACATATCAAAACACTGATTATTACTGAGGTATGCATTGGAAGCACACACAAAACAAGCTTGTGCCTAACACAAAGCTGATCAGGTTTAAGATAATTATTTCTTTCATTTATGCATCTAGATAAGAATCTGGCAGTATAGATGCAAGTGAAAGGTGTTTATACTACATGCAAATTACATGGGTAATATGCAAAATGACATGAAGTAGTGTTAACCTGATGACTTGATATCACATCATATGGTAGCAGTGCTTGCTGCCAGGGAACATGATATCACATCGTGGCTTTTCTATAAGGCTGTCATACTGAGTGATTGTATATTGAGTGGGTGGCTGCAGCTTGAAGGGGTGAATATCCCGAGGCATTAGGCCTGTGCATTTCAAATTTCCCCTGTGTTAAGTCCAGGTGAATCTAAAACCACTTTGGTGTTATCAGGTTAAGATAATTCTGCTTTAAAACTACAGCACAGTGGCAGGAGGGTGAGAGAATATAAACAATACTACCCATGTAATTTGCATGTAGTATATTCAAATATATTACTAGATTGATAGTTTGAATATTTATAACAAATAAATAACAATATCAGACACTGACTTTCAGGTAATCACAAGCCAGGAGGAATGTGTAGTTGCCACATATAGCTAAACTTAAGTTCTTCAGGGAACAGATCAGAAAAAATAGATTTAAGTTATGATCTAAAAAAAATTCTTCCAGCTTTGGCTGCAGAAATTGCAAAAATACAATTTTAGATATATACCCATTGAATGCCTAAATTTAAAAAATGTCACAACTTCATATTTAAATTTCCACAAGGTGACATATAGCCTAATTTTTCTCCAATTTAATATTACCATTTTTAACAAATATTGTTTATAATATGAACTACATTTTGAATTTTACTTTATACATTTCAATGAGAAAATGTGTTTCTTTAAGTATACTAGCTTTGTTTTTGCAGATTATCATTATGTATATCATCATTTATTCAAGGAGTGTTTTCTAAAGAAAAAAAGAAAATAAAAACAAGTTCCCTAAAAGAAACTTTCTTTTAGTCTTTTAATGAAAGTTATGGTTATTTTTTAGAAAAATCAAGATTTTTTTTTTAACCATAGAACAGTGTGTGTGTATATATATATTAGCAATTTGGCCATTTTGTTTTTTGAAGGAAAATTGGCATCGTCTGGAAATAATTTTCTGCTTAATTAATACAGCCAAAGGATTATGTGGACTATCCCATGAGAAAGGGAGGAGGGGTTATTAAGGTACCACATACAAAAGAGTATCAAAAATTATCCTGAGAAAAGTGTGAATGAAAGTCAACAGTAATTGGTTGTAATTTTCTTCAACATTGCCAATGGGCCTGTTTTGGTTCTGGGGTATTTCAAACATGGAAGCCTAATGCCTTGGGCTTTTCGCCTGCTCTGGCCATGATAGAATTTTAAAAAAGTAAACATCAGCTCAAAGAGATTATCATAGGGTATTTTTTAATTTATTTTTATTTTTCTAGTAATAGATTTTAAAACAAATAATTTTTAACCCATAAATTGCAGCATTTAGAAATCAAGTCACTCTTCAGTGCTATAAAATCAAGCAAGTTCTTATATTCTTCTTTTTTTCATGGGATAAGGAGGATAATGCACCTTGCGCATTTAACCCCTTCAATACGAGGACGCGTATACTGCGTCATCGAAGCCCTCGTGACATATCCGAGGATGCACATACTGCATCATGGCCGAGTTGCGTTAGCATTAGTGTTTTTTTTTCTTCCAGATATTTTACGAGATCTTTCAGTATATAGGTCGTATATGATATGATGTATTACTTGACTTTAAATTATTATTACATAGGAGTGTGATTCGCTTATACCGGGAGAGGTACGGATATACCCTACTAGCAATAATTTTATTATTTCTTTATGGAACATTATGCAAAAATAAAACTTGGTATGATTAGTTTACCATACAATTTCAACCGTTTTCTTTTGTCCTTTGTGTCACTGAGTTCTCTCACCAAGGTCACTCTTCTCACTCTCCTCCCAACCCATGTAAATAACTTGTCACATGCACAGGGGGAAGAGGTTGATTATCAATGAATATGATATATGATGATTATGTTGAGTTTTGGCTTAAAACTTGTTGAAGCTTTTGCTTAAAAAATGTTATATTCAATAGCGACGTTTAAAATTTGGCACGCACCAAAATCCAGGATTCGGCGTGGGGGCGCGTTTTCTACTGGTCGTAGTGAAGGG
>BOPN01001170.1:55000-57500 GCA_017312705.2 Penaeus japonicus | reverse complement strand
ACTTTTCTTTTATATTCAGGAATTCTAAAGGATCAGCAAATGGAGGGTAAATATTAGCTGCTTTTTTGTATGGAGATGATATATGGTAACCCGTTTGAGAGCATTAACTGTTTTTTTGTTCTTTTTTCTGGGAGAAGCTAATCACATCTGTGCATGAATGATTTACATTAAGATAATAATAATAAGATCAAATTGTTTTTTAATTTGGCTTGATCAATTCTTTTTCAAAATTGAGTGGGTGATGTTCCCTTTATATTATATTATTTTATGTTTTACCCTTATCAGTTAATATGTGGTTTACTGGGAGAATAGTTGGTAGGAATATACAGATATTAAAGGAACAGCTGCTTGTTAGATCTATATATGCATAAGAACCTCACTACTGCTATACCCCCATTGTTTCCTCATGATGGAGAATTGACCAGATGCCATTTGTGAAATGCACAGCACCAGTAAGTGGAGATACAGTTGTAGTGTTTATGCATATAAGAATTATGATAATAGTGATGATAATAATTTTTTATTTCATAAAAAAGAATGAACCAAATTATTGTGACATGAGCCAATAATAATAATAATGATGATGACAATAGTATTAACAGTGTGTATATATATATATATATATATATATATATATATATATATATATATATATATATATATATATTGATATAGATATATATAGATATATATATGCATACATTTACATATATTATAGCATATATGTATCTATCTATCTTTTGCTTAAATATTTGTATAGATAGATGTTATTGCATATCATATTACACATGAATCATGGATAACTACTAGAAAATTGCTTTCTCTCGATTAACCCTTCCATTGCTTCTTCATACAGATACAAATTTTAGAAATAAGCGAATGAATTTTGCAGGGTCTTTAATTTAACCCTTGAACTTTTTTACTGTTGTTATTAACCCATTTGCAACAGGGCAATTATTTTTCAAATGCTGCTCCAGCCGTGAAGATAACACGTGTGAGATCTCTCCCAGCGCAATACGCGATGCACCTTTCTGAGCGCTTTTCACTTGCCCGATTTTATGGGATGTTTTTTGTATTTTGATAATTCAAGAACAAATGTGTGTATACAAATGCAACTGCAATGAGTATATCCATAAGTAACTATGTAAAACGTGTATTTAGAGGGAGAGGTCATGACGTGACATCACGTCATCCAGCCTGAATGTGTTAATATTATTATGGTTGTTACAGTTATTTTTGTTATTTTTGTTGTTCTTAATGTAATAATCATTATTATTATTTATATTATCAGTGTTATTATTGATATTATAAAGATGATTATTATTACTGTTGATATTATTATTATTTTGTTGTCATTATTATTATTACCATTATCACTATAATCATGATTATTAGCGTCTCTACTATAAATTGTTGTTATTGTTATTATTTTGTTGAGATTGTTGATATTTTTGGTGGTGGTGTTATGTATTTTTATTATCAGTCTTTGTATTGGAATTACTTTTTCACTTTTTCAATTTTCCTCATTTCTTAGCTCCCTTGACATATTTTAGTTTATTTCATGAATATTATTGTTAATGTCTTCCTTTTGATTTCATTCTCACTTTTATAAACACACACACACACATACACACACACACACGCACACACACACACACACACACACACACACACACACACACACACACACACACACACACACACACACACACACACACACACACACACATACACACGTATATATCTGTATGTGTGTGTGTGTGTGTGTGTATAAATAATATATAAATAATATGTAATATACAATATATATATAATGCATTTTTATATATATTCTCATTTTTATACACACATACACTCTTTCTTTCTCTCTTTCTCTTTTGCTCATTCACTCTCTCTTTTGAATGTATATATGCAAATTAACTGTGGCTTTCTCATACCTATATATTAAGGTGTGAGATGTAGAGAAATTTATTTCCTTCACAAGAGTTCTTATAACCTAGGAAAATATTAGTTTTTTAGGTCTGAAGTACAAAAAGTACCTGTCATAGGACTCTCTGTGACTGCAATACTGTGATATTGAGTGGAGAGTAATTTTTCTTTTCTAATACATTGCTTCAAAACAGCTCTTTGCATTCATATATTTACTGTAATCAGATTAAATTTCAAAATAAAGCCCTGTTATACAAGGATCATTTGAGACGACTAAAGCAAAGTCAGTTCCACATCCTTCACTGAATTTGCGCATGTATTTGTAGTTCGAGTCACATTCTAGATACCATTCATCAACTCATCCATTCTTATATTACACCAGGCAGGAACTCCAGAACCATGTTGATGATATGCAGACCACCATTGACTCGCTGCAGGACCTTCTCTCTTCAGGAACATTTAATGTTGATCCATCCATGCTGCTTACGGTAAGGCCTCAGCAGTTCATCTCTCCTTTTGTAGGTATCAGTATGTATGTTTTTCCCTTTGAATATTGATATGTTTGGTTACA
>BOPN01001170.1:45000-50000 GCA_017312705.2 Penaeus japonicus | reverse complement strand
CTTCAAGTCAATAACAGTTAATTAGTGTTGTCTGCTTTGTTTTCTTATAAGGCTAAAGATAACATCCCATTTAGCTCTAAGAAATTAACCCATTCCCGACGGGGGAATTCTAGCCTTGAATGTCCAAATGCCGGGGCGTTTGAATTATTAGGCCTAAATCAATTGAATGGCTGGCACAATACTGTGCCGCCCGGCAACTGGGCTTTTGAATGCGCGGTACACATGTTGTACCACCCGTCCTGTGTGGGTTAATAAAGAAATACACAACAGGACATATCTCAAAAGTGTATTCTATAATATATTTATTCACAAGTAATGCAAATTACAAGCATAAAAGCTATGTAACCCAATAGTAATAGGTTTTGCAAAATAATGAATGCAAATTTATATTTATAACATACAGAAAAGATCATAAGAATGATAGTATAGAGTTCCTGGAGCATAAATTAAAAGACACAGGAGGTTAAAAGGTTTATGGCAAGCTCAGTAAGAGCCTGGTGTAATGGGTAGTAAATAGAGTCCTCCATTGTTAACCCTATGATGACGGTGCGTCACACTCGTGTGACACAGCCAAACTCCCGATGCCGGGGCGTCATGCCAGTGTGACGATTACAATGCAATATTGCAATCGCCCGGCATAGGGGTCTTCACGTAGTGAGTGCCCCGTCGGGAAAGGGTTAATGCCATTGAAATAGAAATGAAATTCACTTTGAGGAGATCATGTGATTTCTGGCAACATATCTTATGAAAGCAAAAATAATTTTATTTCTATTGTGTTTTGGAGATTATTGTGTCCTACAGATGAGAAGCTGAGAAAATTAATTGATTTTGACAGTTTATACTAGTTTAATTTTCCTTTCCAAGTTAATTCCAAGTCTGGTGCAATGCATCAGGCTTTTTTTGTCATAACATGTGTTCCTTCTCATATTTGCATCATTCCTAAAATTTTCTTTCATTCATGTGGTATGAGTATTTATATGTCTACATGCGTTGTATATTTTATTGCAGATGTTCAATACGGATGATAATTATATCCCTGAGCTGGATTCAATGGCTGCAGCAAGTGGTAAGCAAATAAATGTTTTGTTTGAACTAGAAGGTCATTAAAGGTTATACTGATTTTCCAGGTTGCTCCTTTCTCAAAAATTACATGGATAGATGATGGTAATTTTAGAGGAAAAGTGAAATAAATCTATATACTATAGTTGAAAAATAGGAAAATACCATATGTGCCAAGTTTAAAGTTTTTATATATTTTCTTGTTTTTTTTAGAGCAGTGTTTAAAATCATGTACTGTGTTCTTTTGGTATTGTAGAAAGCTAATGTATTATCTCTGCATATATTGGTAATTCAACTTTATGATAAACACTACACTTCACTTTTGCTACACAAGGAAAAATAATCAGCATTTGAAGTACTCCAATTGATTATGCCATATGATATTCCCATTGTGTATGCAACACTTTATTGAGATACATCTTTTCATTTTTCACAGGGAATGAGGTTTCTGTGTACAATCCTAGTCTCTTTGACTTGGCAAGCGATATCGAAGAAGACCCTCTCAGTTTCCTCAATAATCCAATGCCCACTAGTTCAACTTCCACACCAGATGCATCACCAGTGGCCTCGTCCAGTGCCAGTGCTGTCAAATCATCCTCAAACAAAAGCGGCCCTTCACCAGCAAAACATCTTAGACTGAGCATAAAAAAAGAGTTGGACGACTATGATGAATTAAATACCCCACAAATTAGCCCATCCAACTCCACAAAGCCTGTGTTTAGAGGGAAGAAACGAGGTAATTGAAAAGCTTGGAAGTGAACGCTAGGCTTGAAAAATGCCCATTGCCTCTCTTTTCAATATCAGTTGCTTGTAAGGCCATACATCATGATTTTTCAAGGAAACTGACATATCTCAGTTTTTGCTGACTTTATTTGAAGGACCAGGAATTTAGTTCATGATAGCATTTAGTTTTTTGGAATTGTGATACAAATATTTAAGTGATGAGTTTAAAGTTTTTTTTTTCTGTGAAAATGATTTCACATAAAAGTGCAAATGTAGAGAAAAGTATGAAAAGAAAAAAAGGAATCACAGATATATATTTCCTCAAAAAATTTAGTTTAGAATTATCTGTAGGTAGATCTTATTGAGTGACATGATCAGTCAATATAGATGATAAGCATTTCCCTAGAGGTATATCTAGCTCAGTCATACAGCTTCTAGATTTTAGAAAACATTGATTTGAACATATGATTTTATGTGGTGTCAGGAAAAAGTTGTCAGTTGTAACACACAAGTACCTTTCCTTTTGAATTGTAATCTACTGATGTGTTTATATATGATTATATATATGATTGGTATGATTATAAAGAGAAAGCTGTAACCATTTTCTTGGTTCAACATTTTACAGCAGCACTAGATTCTAAAGCTTCAAATAGCAGTCTTATTTTATGAAAAAATAAGAACTTCAAAGTTTGGGTTTCAAATTTTAGTAACGGTAACAGTTTATACCCTAGTTAATACTTTTGCATGTTAAAGGGCTCCTATACACCTATATGATGCATACATGTTAGACAAGTGCACACACACATGTATGTTCTATGTGATATACACAGATATGTGTAAGTTAATATTTGTACAAGTTTGTACAGAAATATATTGATCTCTCAGTCTCTCTCTCTCTCTCTCTTTCTCTCTCCCCCTCTCTCCCTCTCTCTCTCTCCCTCCCTCCCTCCCTCCCTCTCTTCCTCTCTTCTTCTCTTCCTCTCTTCCTCTCTCTCTCTCTCTCTTTCTTCCTCTGTCTCTCTCTTCCTCTCTTTCTCTCTTTCTCTCTCTTCCTCTCTCCTCTCTCTTCTCTTCTCTCCTCTTCTCTTCTCTTCTCTCCTCTCTCTCCTCTTCTCTTCTCTACTCTCTCTTCTCTTTCTTCTCTCTCCTTCTTCTCTCTCTCTTCTCTCTCTCTCTTTTCTCTCTCTCTCTCTTTTCTCTCTCTCTCTCTTTTCTCTCTCTCTCTCTTTTCTCTCTCTCTCTCTTTTCTCTCTCTCTCTCTTTTCTCTCTCTCTCTCTCTCTCTCTCTCTCTCTCTCTCTCTCTCTCTCTCTCTCTCTCTCTCTCTCTCTCTCTCTCTCTCTCTCTCTCTCTCTCTCTCTCTCTCTCTCTCTCTCTCTCTCTCTCTCTCTCTCTCTCTCTCTCTCTCTCTCTCTCTCTCTCTCTCTCTCTTTCTCTTTCTCTTTCTCTCAAGCTCTCTCCCTCTCCTCTCCTGTCCCCTTTGTTATATTTTTTCCCCTTTAGGATAGAGGTGGGTATGAGGTATTATTGTGATAAATATAAATGTTATTTTTCCAAGTCTGAACCTCTTCCAAAATCTGATGACTTACTGCAGTGTTGTAGCTTAGCCAGTGTGAATGCTTTCCAAGTGGTCTTAAATAGTGTAAGAAACCCTTGATGATGATTTGAAAGACTTTTTTCACCTGTCCTACCAGAAGACATATGAATTTTATCCTTTATCAATTTCTTTAGATGTTATTTGTTATTATAATTGTCATTTTTACAATTATTATTATTATTATTATCATTATCATTATCATTATTATTATTATTATTATTACTATTATTATTTGCATGCATTTAGAATAGTGCTGATTGTTTATGCTATCATGCAATGTATAATTTATATTAAAGATGAGAGAAAAGTGCCAATCATAATTAAAGACTGACGACATCAGTAGATTAATGTCAATAATAATAAGAAGAAGAAGTTGCAAGAAGCTTTATGAATTCCATCTAGGGAATTACATGCATTGTTAGATTGCAGTATATCTATATAAAACAGGCTCACAGTTGTGCGCTCATGCTCTTGCATTCACTATATGTATCATAAATAGTATGTACATAAAAAGCTAGTGCCAGTCATATGTTTACAGAGGATGATGTAATTGTGATATTTGTTCAAAGCAAGAGACTGATGGAAGTGTGGTGGAAAGAAACTTGTGGATCATTTCATTGAGTCTTTTTGGTTAGGAGAAGTAAAGTTTACCAAAAGAGGTGAAGTGAGAGGAAGCAGCACAGGCTTTAGGAAAAAAGGTTAAAAGTTTGGACAAGGATGCCACACTCAGGTCACAAGAGACTACTAAGTATATAGACCCAGTTATGTTGGTTGCTCGGATCATCACATTTCAGATTGCTAGAACTGGTACTGATGATAGATTCATTACAACATATGGTTGGATACCTAGATATAAGAAAAGAAGACAGTAGCATACTGATATTTCAGTATTTCTTTTATTTTCTTTTGTTGTATAAGGTAGTTTGATATGCCTTTTAAGTTTTCACTTTTCTTTTTGTTGTCAAAGTTCTGTAGTATTTCAAAGGTAAGCAACATTTTGATACATATTGGCATTTTATGAATATTACACTTTCTGCAAAACATATCACCATTACAGCTACATCTAAGTGCAGTACACTGAAGAGATAGAAAAATATAAATGATTACTTTACTAGACAAGTGGCATGCAGTTCATTATTGACCTTTATACTGAAGCTGACATGCTTGGTTCTATGCTGTTCTTGATAGTCAATTTTCTTGATCTACATGTAAATGCATTTTTTTCTGCTGGATGCCTGAGCTAATAGGCATTAGATGGCATTAGTGCCACATAGGAATACACACTATACCATGTCCCCTGATACTTCTGAATTTAAGTACAGTTTCATATTAGAAAGGAGAATGAGAGCCCAGTTTTGTACTGATCAGCAGGCCGAGGTTCTCATGAGGTATTGATGGTTATACTTTGTCAGGAATAACAGTTAAGCCTCATTTTAGAACCTGCAATGTAATTGACTGTGTCCAAGTTTGTCATAGTTCAGATGAGCTATCAGTATGCTACTGTGTATATACATTTATATGTATAGATATATAACCTTTGTTGTATTTTGATGTAAATAGTAAACTTGACCTACATTCTATTCTAACTATCCATTTTTTGAAATGCATAAACAAAATACAAA
>BOPN01001170.1:22500-27500 GCA_017312705.2 Penaeus japonicus | reverse complement strand
AGCAAAGTTAGGTAGGTAATTGGTTAAGATTTTGCATACGAAATATGGCTGGAATTCATATTTTACCCCGCAATTTCCTTGATCTACTTCATGCCCTCCCCTACTATCGGGACCCAGATTGTGGGCTTCAGGGGTGCAAGCGCTCATTAATTTCACTATATATGAATAGTAGAGGTTGAGAGGAATCCATCAATACCACTTTTGTGGTATTTAGCGACGCGGCGTTATTCGGAAAATTTACCAAGTTTTATACAACCAGAATATGCATGGTGGATGCTCTTTGGCTTATGCTGAAGTATGAAGCTCTGATTACTATACTGTATGCTATGTATAATATCAAAAAGAATTATTTTCATCTGCAATTTGCAATGAAAATCTCATAAATGAAGAGTTTTCTTTTAATCTGTTAGTCTCTCAATTCTGTATACAGTCTTATACTTTGTTAGTAATTATGGATGCGGTAAATTTTCCGAATAACGCTGCGTCGCTAAATACCACAAAAGTGGTATCGATGGATTCCTCTCAACCTCTACTATTCATATATAGTGAAATTAATGAGCGCTTGTACCCCTGAAGCCCAAAATCTGGGTCCCGATAGTAGGGGAGGGCATGAAGTAGATCAAGGAAATTGCGGGGTAAAATATGAATTCCGGCCATATTTAAGTATGCAAATCTTACTGATACCTACCTAACTTTGCTTAGGTTTGAAGTTCACCCTAGCAAGGAGGGGCTTCGCCCCCTGGACCCCCCTTTTTAAGCACCCGTGCTACCTCGTGCTAACCCGGTATCGAAAACCTTAACCCAACTACCTACCTCACTTTCCCTAGTTTTGAAGTCAGCCTTTGCAAGAGGAGCTATTCCCCCTGTGGATCTCCCTTATTCAGGGCACTTTGTGATACTTATGATGCGTAATTAGTCCTGTAGATGAAAGTACGCGACCACGGATAATCCTCACACTGCGGCATGATGACAGCAACTGAGTCTTCGTCTCATATATTCCTCAGGATAGGAAACTAGGACCGATGATGACGTGACCACTCAATAGAGGGCACTATAATTATACTGTAAATAATGGGGAATGTTGCGCCATCTGTTGAGAGAACATAACAGCACATGCAGGTAATTCCTTGGGGTTTCCAGTCCACAGCTTGCTACTATCCGTAAATACGTAAACACAGCCATGTTTGAATTTCAGGGGGCGAGGATCAGTTCGGGATATCTTGCCCAAGGTATGTTGCACGAAGTGCCTTAAAAAAAGGGGTCAGGTGGGGGCAAGCCCCTTCCAGCTAGGGATTAATTCAAAACTAGGCAAAAATTGGGTAGGTCGTGGGTTAAGATTTTGCAAGCGAAATATGCTAGTGGGTGAGGTAGCACGAGTGCCTTAAAAAAAGAGACCCAGATTGTGGGCTTCAGGGGTGCAAGCGCTCATTAATTTCACTATATATGAATAGTAGAGGTTGAGAGGAATCCATCGATACCACTTTTGTGGTATTTCGTAACGCGGCGTTATTCGGAAAATTTACCATGGATGCTTTGTAAAAAAAAAAATCCAAACCAGAGAGCCATACTTCTGTATTTGGAAATTAAGACACAGCAAGAGGATTTCACATTTCATTAATTTCCCCACGCTTCTCCTTTCCCTAAAGTCTTACACGCACTAAATACACAAAACTTCCTGTGCACCCTCCGCCAGTACCATCACAGTGATTATATATAATTCACAGCGCTGTTTTAGTTTATTAAGATCACCCAAGACCTCTGCCGGAAACCATCGACTCGGGAAGCATGTTCTCGCTTCTGTATCTGTGATATGCTATTGTACATCTACACCAACATCTTTGATTCTCTAAGTTATGCAGATTTGGAACACAGGAATGAACACAATCCCTGAACACGTAAAGTAGACAGCATTTCACGTAATCAATTTACTAAGGTTAAAAGGTTACATCCAAACGAGAAAGACAACAATTCTAAACCTACCATTAAATATATACACTTCCCATATTAAGAAAAATACTAATAATCCACATACTCTGTAAGCAGTACTGAATAGCACAAGCTTGCTTTTGACACGGATCAGACTTCATGTGCTTAGAATTTAGACTTTGAAGAAAGTTAATCTCCGGCTCATCAGATGATAGTGTCGTCTGTAGATTCCTTCTCAGTCTTCTCACACTGCCCAGGGGAATTATTCATATATAGTGAAATTAATGAGCGCTTGTACCCCTGAAGCCCAAAATCTGGGTCCCGATAGTAGGGGAGGGCATGAAGTAGATCAAGGAAATTGCGGGGTAAAATATGAATTCCGGCCATATTTCGTATGCAAAATCTTACCCAATTACCTACCTAACTTTGCTTAGGTTTGAAGTTTGCCCTAGCCAAGGAGGGGCTTCGCCCCCCCCCTGGACCCCCCCTTTTTAAGGCACTTCGTGCTACCTCGTGCTACTTCGGTATCACGAAAACCTTAACCCAACTACCTACCTCACTTTCCCTAGTTTTGAAGTCAGCCTTTGCAAAGAGGGAGCTATTCCCCCCTGTGGATCTCCCTTATTCAGGGCACTTTGTGATACTTATGATGCGTAATTAGTCCTGTAGATGAAAATGCCGCGACACGGATAATCCTCACACTGCGGCATGATGACAGCAACTGAGTCTTCGTCTCATATATTCCTCAGGATAGGAAACTAGGACCGATGATGACGTGACCACTCAATAGAGGGCACTATAATTATACTGTAAATAATGGGGAATATTGCGCCATCTGTTGAGAGAACATAACAGCACATGCAGGTAATTCCTTGGGGGTTTCCAGTCCACAGCTTGCTACTATCCGTAAATACGTAAACACAGCCATGTTTGAATTTCAGGGCGAGGATGGTGGATTCGGGATATCTTGCCCAAGGTATGTTGCACGAAGTGCCCTAAAAAGGGGGGGTCCAGGGGGGGGCGAAGCCCCCCTTTGGCTAGGGATTAATTCAAAACTAGGCAAAGTTAGGTAGGTCATTGGGTTAAGATTTTGCAAGCGAAATATGCCCCGAAGTAGGACGAGGTAGCACGAAGTGCCTTAAAAAAAGAGACCCAGATTGTGGGCTTCAGGGGTGCAAGCGCTCATTAATTTCACTATATATGAATAGTAGAGGTTGAGAGGAATCCATCGATACCACTTTTGTGGTATTTAAATGGCGTTATTCGGGAAAAGAAAATTTACCATGGATGCTTTGTAAAAAAAAAAATCCAAACCAGAGAGCCATACTTCTGTATTTGGAAATTAAGACACAGCAAGAGGATTTCACATTTCATTAATTTCCCCACGCTTCTCCTTTCCCCTAAAGTCTTGTGCGCATAAATACACAAAACTTCCTGTGCACCCTCCGCCAGTACCATCACAGTGATTATATATAATTCACAGCGCTGTTTTAGTTTATTAAGATCACCCAAGACCTCTGCCGGAAACCATCGACTCGGGAAGCATGTTCTCGCTTCTGTATCTGTGATATGCTATTGTACATCTACACCAACATCTTTGATTCTCTAAGTTATGCAGATTTGGAACACAGGAATGAACACAATCCCTGAACACGTAAAGTAGACAGCATTTCACGTAATCAATTTACTAAGGTTAAAAGGTTACATCCAAAGCGAAGAACAACAATTCTAAACCTACCATTAAATATATACACTTCCCATATTAAAAGAAAAAATACTAATAATCCACATACTCTGTAAGCAGTACTGAATAGCACAAGCTTGCTTTTGACACGGATCAGACTTCATGTGCTTAGAATTTAGACTTTGAAGAAGATTAATCTCCGGCTCATCAGATGATAGTGTACGTCTGTAGACATCCTTCTCAGTCTTCTCACACTGCCCAGGGGAATTATTCATATATAGTGAAATTAATGAGCGCTTGTACCCCTGAAGCCCAAAATCTGGGTCCCGATAGTAGGGGAGGGCATGAAGTAGATCAAGGAAATTACGGGGTAAAATATGAATTCCGGCCATATTTCGTATGCAAAATCTTACCCAATTACCTACCTAACTTTGCTTAGGTTTGAAGTTTGCCCTAGCCAAGGAGGGGCTTCGCCCCCCCCTGGACCCCTTAAGGCGCCAGTGCTTTCCACCTCTCGTGTAACTACTTCGGTATCGAGGAAACTGTAACAACTACCTGCCTCACTTTCCCTAGTTTGGAAGTCAGGCGCTGCAAAGAGGGCTAATTCCCTGTAGGATCTCCTTATTCAGGGCACTGTGATACTTATGATCGTAGTGAGTCCTGTAGATGAAAATGCCATGACACGGATAATCCTCACACTGCGGCATGATGACAGCAACTGAGTCTTCGTCTCATATATTCCTCAGGATAGGGAAACTAGGACTGCGATGATGACCACTCAATAGGAGGCACTATAAAATTATACTGTAAATAATGGGAATATTGTGACCATCTGTTGAGAGAACATAACAGCACATGCAAGTATTAATTCATGAGGGTTTCAGTCCACAGCTGCTTTACTATCCGTAAATGCGTAAACACAGCCATGTTTGAATTCCCAGGGCGAGGATGGCGGATCCGGGATAAAATAACTTTTGCCAAAGGTATGTTGGAAGTGCCCCTAAAAAGGGGGTCCGGGTGAGGCGGCCCCATGCAGCTAAAGTTAATTCCAAGCAGAGCAAAGTTAGGTAGGTCATTGGGTTAGATTTCTAGCGAAATATGCCCAAAGAAGTGGGCCAGTACTCTGAAGTCTTCTTAAAAAAAGACCCAGATTGTGGGGGCCAGGGGTGCAAGCGCTCATTAATTTCACTATATATGAATAGTAGAGGTTGAGAGGAATCCATCGATACCACTTTTGTGGTATTTCGTAACGCGGCGTTATTCGGAAAATTTACCATGGATGCTTTGTAAAAAAAAAAATCCAAACCAGAGAGCCATACTTCTGTATTTGGAAATTAAGACACAGCAAGAGGATTTCACATTTCATTAATTTCCCCACGCTTCTCCTTTC
>BOPN01001170.1:0-2500 GCA_017312705.2 Penaeus japonicus | reverse complement strand
CATGTCCATTGCTCTGGAAATTGCATGTTTTACATTATGTTTTGATTGTTGATCTTGGCTTGTAAATTTATTATTTTTGGTTTTGAATCCATTCACAACGGATTGTGTCATATCATGTCATAATAATATTTCCCACACAGCAGATGATTTCCAAATACTTCATGAAGTTTTGCTGTATATTGTTCATAGTTCCATTGGTATATGCACTTTGTCAATTGCATTTAAACATAAAAAAATATTGCCCCATTGAATAGGGTAGGTGAAAATTGTTCTGATAGTTTCAGCCTCTAGGGAAATCTCCTGGCAAAAATCTGCATGCGTATGCTATATTGCAAGAAGGAATGGAATACTGCAAATATCTGCCCTGTTGTGAATAGATAAGATGATTTTTTTTTTTTTTTTAATCATTATATGCTAATGTCAATTAGCATATAATAACACCATAATGTATTTGGAATCTTTTCCGAATTATAGGCTTGGGGAGCTATAGAAGAGACGGCTTCATTGATTGAGGAAAAAAAGAAGTTGGATTGGACAGCTGTGGAAAAGGAAGTGTACTTAGGCTTAGCATTGTTGATATCACAGCTGGCAGCTTTAACTCACAAGGGCTCTGAGTTGGCCCTTATCACACCAGGGTCAGACCCCCAGGCTATTGCAAACAGCTTTAGAGAGTAAGTAGCAAGTTTATTTGATTATTTTGTAACTGTTTAGTTCCTTGGTTTATCATTATTATTCATTTTACATATCCATAGAAGATTTGGAAAACTAAATCTCATTTTGTGAAATGTGGTGAATCCTTTCTTTTTAAAATGTAATTTTCAGATTATTATTCACATTTTCTTATTTTAGGCTAAGCAGTTTAGTGTGTGCTGCTATGGAAAACACAGTGGACAATATATGTGGCACCATCACAGCCAAAGCCTCAGCTGCTGATCCTGATGTGAATAACACCATCACAAATATGTATTTACAGGTGAGCCTTGATTTTTTTCTTCTTTTGAAAGATACTATATTGTAAATGACACTCAACTATGAAGTATCTATATTGAAATCCTACATTCCTGTTCCTAATTACACAAGAAAGCTTTGTAGCAAGAATATTTTTTTCTGTATTTAATAGTGAGTGTGATGTATAATGTTGTGTATTTGATTTGTTTCAAAACAACTTATTTATTTTCAGGGAGCCAGTGGCAATAGTTGTGTGCAAGAAGGCATGATGTTCCTGTCATCTGTACTCCAGTATGCCAACACCAAGCTTCTCGCTGCTGACCTGTAAAAGAAAATTATTATTTTTTCTTATTTACACTAGTCTTCAATCAGATTCTATGAAGCACATGATGCACAATCTATGGCTCTTGTTTATTAATCAGAGTTTGATGTAAGAGTGATAGACAGATTGATATATAATTTTAAGAATGGAAAAAGGAATGTGAATATACAGTAACACTATTCTTTCACAAGAGAAAGTTATATTATTTATTTTTTGGAAGATTTGTATCACTTGTGCCCAGAGAACAACAACTTCATTTGTCTCCTAGTCGGAAAGGATTATAAAAGAAATAATGATGACAAAATAATATCCTGGCAATATACCAGCACTTATCAGGATGTTGCAAAATTAACTTGGCATTACATACTGATGGTGAACTGAGAGTATTGCTAGAGTCCTATATTCCTGTGTTTACAGTAGCTTAAAATTTAATGTGTTATGATGGATGTAAACTTGCAGGCATAATTTTATTATTTTCTAAAACTTTTAAAAAGTAATTTTAGTTTTACCTATATGCCTTTTATATTAGTTTCACTATTCTAAAGATATTTTTAAGAGGATACTTATATTATAGTATTTTGCCAAGGAGGATTTGCATTGTGTCTATAGTATAAACTGGAATTTCTCTCTAAACTGAAAATAAGTTACTTTTTTGTGTATCACAGAACAGAATTTATATTCTTTTTATATGTAGAAGGTGAAAATTAATCAGATAACTCATTTTAGTTTGAGGATCTTATTTGTGGCATTTTTATAAAAGCTTTTAATGTACAGCTTTTTACTAAAGGAACAGGAAAGTAATAATAATGTGCCTAAACCATAGGATAGTATTTATATTGTGCCTGTTTGTAACAAAAGGTAACAAGTATTTTTAAAAATTGGAAGCTTTAAATTCTTTAAATTCATGGAATTTGTTTTAACATCGGTCTTACTTATCATGTGAAATTATTGCTTCATGTTTGCAGTGTGATAATGTATACTCACCCTACACCTTGGAAGAGTAACAGCACTGCTTTAGTTTCACAGAAACTGTATTATATATTTTACTTAATTTTATGAATACAATCCAGTGTTCTTGAAGTTTTGAAAATGTTTATTTTTTATTAAAGGATTTACAGAACCTTGTGTTTCTATTTCAAGTTATTTCTCCTACATAAGGTAGATTAGATATTTTTATATGACAGATAAAAGATTATGTGTATATGATATATATATATTTATGTATATGAT
>BOPN01001169.1:319794-322294 GCA_017312705.2 Penaeus japonicus | reverse complement strand
CTGCGTTCTAGTAAACCGACCCACTCCCTTAGATTTGGTGAAGTCCCTATCCTTCCTTTCCCTTAAAAGGTAAATTGCTTGGATCCTCTACCCTTTGGGGGCTTCTCTTCCTCTTCCTTCAGAGCGAGTACCTCTTGGGTAGGGACTTCCCAAGGGGTAGGATCCCGCTGTCTGTCATCTGGGGCTGAAGTTTCCCCTCTGTCCCCTTGGTGAAGCCAAAGGGACAAGGGGTCACTGTGTCTATCCTGGTGATATTCAGTGAGTTACCAACGACAAACATATCTTTTGATTTTTTTCCTAAGACTAGAATTGAGTGTCAAGACAGTTCCCATGTCCGCTGGGATCTTCCTATTTCTTCCTTTTTCCTTTCACCACTCTTACCTCCTCCCTCCTCCCTCCTCCCTCCTCCCTCCTCCCTCCTCCCTCCTCCCTCCTCCCTCCTCCCTCCTCCCTCCTCCCTCCTCCCTCCTCCCTCCTCCCACGGGTCATATGCGCCAATTAGGGGCAGATGGGGAGTCAAATAGACGAGGTGACAGCAGCAGTGGGGGGAAGAGTAGGCCATGGGAGAGGAGGGAAGAAGTAAGGGGAAGGGGAGGCATGAGGAGAGGCGGGCTGAGGAAGGGGTTGGGGGGTGGGACAAAGCGAAGGGTGTGGTGATTACTGAGAGGGAGGGAGGGAGGGAGGGAGCGATGGGGGCGGGGTGGTCCAGCATGATGACGACACCTTCCCAGCACTTAAATCGCCGCATGAAGTGTCTGGGTTACTTCAGTGACTCACAGGAATGTTCTACAGGATTATGTTAATGTTCACAACTACTAAAGTTTGATGTCACTGCGGCTGCTACTGTATCCCTCGGGAGTAATATTTTGTTGCAGTTATATTCAAACGAGAGGCTTACGAGGAATTATCTTGTGGTGACCGAGGAATACCACGAAGTCTTTTCTTACCGTCGTCAGAGCCCAGCTTCATAAATCAGATAATTAATCAGATGATAATTAAGTAATGCGGTCATGTCTCCAACATTAGTATATGTTATATAACAAGTTTTATATTCAGCAAATATTTTACCTCACAGTACTTGAAGAAAATATAACATTACACTTACTAGCACAACAGTTAAAAGTTTTAAATAATATCATAGTATTGTCAATTCAACTCAAGCATTTAAACCCCCCGAGTATTTGAAGTGAGGTGGGGTGCGCCCGTAGACTTCAACCCCTATTGCTTTTCTCTGTCTAAACTGTGCGTGTTGCATAGAGATCTGACTGCATGACTCACCGTGCTGACCTGCTGTTCACGGAGGCTGACTAAGCTAGATGTCTCAAGAAGCATGGCCGTGACGTGACGTGACCTGATCGTCTTAGTGATTAAGCTTCACTTCCTCACGTTTGATGATGAATATTCGCAATGAAAACGGTCACGCCAAGTTGCCACGGGGGTGAAGAAATGCATGTTGACGAAAAGAAAGAGATGAGGAGGAGTATTCGGAGAAATAGACAAGACGAAGGATATAAAAAGACCGAGGAGAGATCGATAACGAAGAGGAACAGATCATATTCGCGGGAACAGGAAAGCGAAAAGCCTCGGGGCAATCGGTAGGAAACAAGGAAAAAAACAAAAGAATAAAGGCAAGGTTACAGGAAAGGGATGCGAGGGAGGGAAAGGGGGATGGGAGGAAGAGAGAGAGAGGGGGGGTGGGGGTGAGTAGAGGATATGTAGGAGGGAGAAACAAAGATAAATATAGATAAAGGAGACGCAGAGGGTAAAGTAGACCAAGAAAGCAACCCAAGAACAAGGACAGATTGGAGAAGGGATGACTCATGGCGTGAGGCGGCAGGACAGAACAGACCCAAGGTGAGGAGGGTCGTAAGTGGGGCAAGAAGAAGAAGAGAGAGAGAAAAAAAGAATACTTGGAATTCGGTTGCTTACACGAATAGATTGATAAAGCAAGGAGGGAGAGAGTTTAAGAGAGAGAGAGAAAGAGAGAGAGAGAGAGAGAGAGAGAGAGAGAGAGAGAGAGAGAGAGAGAGAGAGAGAGAGAGAGAGAGAGAGAGAGAGAGAGAGAGAGAGAGAGAGAGAGAGAGAGAGAATGACACACAGAAAGAGAATCTCTATAGAATTCAAAAGAACACCATGTCACGATTTGCTTCAATAGAATTAATTGCCTTTTGCAGTTTTCTGAACGATCGCTCACACACACAAGCCTTCGGGACATCAAGTTGTGGCCTCTTGTTCTCTTGATATACAAAGGAAGAAACGCAGTTTTCTCCTTCTTCTTCAAAACAAATATACAATTCACAATTCTTACACCAACCGGAAGCTTAAATAATTATACAATTAATACCTTCTTAGAAAAGAGAAAAGACAAAAGACTCGTGTTCCTCTCGGCGGAACAGTGTTGTCATTCAGGCGATCATGACATTTTCCTTTTAACTCTTTTTGTCACCTGTTCCATCCCACGTTCCACCAAACAGGAGGGGGATTTACGTGACCTGGAAAT
>BOPN01001169.1:287294-314794 GCA_017312705.2 Penaeus japonicus | reverse complement strand
CCGCCGACGTGGAGAGCGTTCACTGTGGTTCAGACACTTTCTTCAGCTGTTGCTATTACTGTTCTTGCTATCGCTGTCTGACTACACGCTTGTCTCCTGAATGAATACATGCAAATCCAAAAATGGGAGACTTAAGGGAATCCAAACATACATCAGAGTCTTCGAGGATCTTCCACCCTGGCGCCAGAATACAAAGGAGTGTTCGACGCGGACGCACGCCGTTGGCGCTGAACTACAGGACCGCGAGTCCCAAACGAGGAGCTGTGTGAAGGTGTGTTCACCCTCACCGCAGTCACGCAGCGCTGACGCCTCGCTCGATCTGGTGCAGCGTGAGAGAGGGAACAGAACGAGACGCATGATGCTCGGAGAACATACTAGAATCTCGTTGAACGTCGTTGTTTCCATTTACGTCGTGAAACAAAAATCTTTTACATGTATACTCTATGGTTATGCAAACAATTATAAAGTGAATTCAGATGCAGCCGAAGCAGAGGAATCTCACCAGCTGAGCACAGGCATACACAAACGAGGGTTTCACGTCATTTCACCAAAGACGTGGCTTTCAAATACCTGTTTCAAACTTTAAACGAGATTAAAACGTACTTACCATAAAAAGTGTTTGAGACAACATTAAGAAAATGAGGGATAAATAGTATAGAAGGTTGAAAGGAGGTTGTGGTTGGTAATGAGGAGCTGTTTATGAGGAATAAAAGGGTTGGATATATTGAGTTTGGTTGGCGGGGAAAGTTGAGGTTGGTTGGATGTGGTTACGAGGAATAGAGTGGGCAACGATAAAGCTATGTAGTACGAGAGAGGAGAAGGCATTGCAATTGCTAAAGGTTGTCGTGGTTTTGAGGAGGAAGCGGTTGTGAACAGTACTGGATGAGGAAATAAGGTAGTTGGTCCTCATAGTTAAGGTAGTTAGTCCCCATAGTTGCGAGGAAGAAATTATGGTGGGGTTGGTTGATGGGGGAAGAGAGTCAGTTGCTGTAGTTACGATTAGAGGAATGTCTGAGGGAGGTTGCATCATCCAGCGTGTGGGTCTTTTCCCGAGAAGGCCATCAAGTCAGACTCTTTGTTGGGGCCATATCCGGTCGTGCTGTGGTCGTCCGCCTCCTACGCGAGCATTGAAGAAGATAAATCTTATCTACGCAGCAAAATGTCAACGCAGATTGCAGTAGTCTTAGAGTTTCTGGAACCTTGGAGAAATTCTGTTTTATAATCTGGCCATTTCCCCTTTTATCTGATAATATATTCTCAGCTGATAGAGCGAGCCATTGATAGACATGAACAAAGGTATACTAATGCGGGCGGTGATACAGTGATGCTCGCGTTAAAGTATCATTGCAGTGCAGGCGGCAGCTAACCAAAAAGAAAATGATAAATCGTCTATATAATATTGATGTGAAGGGCTTATGTTTCGCCACTGCGCAGGAGGTCAATGCTTTATCAACCAGCCATGCAACGCCATGCAAAAGCGAGGCAAAACCAACCTTACAGTCTGCCGCAACGTTCATGAGGTAAAATAAGTTCCACTTTAAATCATCACTTGCAATAAAGCATGCAATGATAGAGTACAATGTTTGTATACGAGCATGTTGCAGATGCATAGATAGCATAACAGTAAAGCAGAAAATGCGTGACTTTACATGGACATAAAGGGAAATACACAGCCATTGTTGTTAAAAATACTAAAGGCGATTTCCTCCAAGATAATTTGACAATAAGCCACATGAACTTAATGAACTTTAGAGAGAGCGAGAGCGAGAGAGAGAGAGAGAGAGAGAGAGAGAGGGGGGGAGGGAGGGAGGGAGGAAGGGAAGGAGAGAGAGAGAGAGCACAAATACCATGAGAGTAACAAATTTGCTAGTAAAGGAGGAGAGGAAAATAATGATAGTATTAACATGGATGGAACGAGACGAATC
Organism: Penaeus japonicus; assembly: GCA_017312705.2. Classification (NCBI taxonomy): domain Eukaryota; kingdom Metazoa; phylum Arthropoda; class Malacostraca; order Decapoda; family Penaeidae; genus Penaeus; species Penaeus japonicus. The sequence continues at coordinate 312,869 of BOPN01001169.1, read as the reverse complement.
AGCAAGTGCCATACAAAGAAGGCTCTCGCATTGAACCGAAGCCTTCCCTGGCGACGAAGCCGCCTCTGGCAAAGCCGACGGCGGATGGTCAAGTGATAGTGACAGACCTCAGTCTGTGATTCCCGTCCATTGCGTCACGCCGTTGAGAGAGAGAGAGAACGAGAGAGAATAAGAGAGAGAGAGAGAGAGAGAGAGAGAGAGAGAGAGAGAGAGAGAGAGAGAGAGAGAGAGAGAGAGAGAGAGAGAGAGAGAGAGAGAGAGAGATTTCGATAGACCACAAATACCAAGAGAGAGACTGAGAGACCGCAAATATCACTTCGAGGTTTGCCTTTGGCCTGGGGAGACCTCGGAGCATCGGCGCGGGGACCTTATTAGACTGAACAGAATCGAAAGTGTTGTTAAATCGTTGGAGAGATCAGTCTAGATCGTTTCAATGTGTGCGCGTGTGTGTGTGTGTGTGTGTGTGTGTGTGTGTGTGTGTGTGTGTGTGTGTGTGTGTGTGTGTGTGTGTGTGTGCATTTGCGCACGTGCTTCTGTGTGTGTACTGTGCATGGCGTGCGCGTGTGTTCCGAGGTGTAACCCACAGCACGCTGTTTAGCGCTGCGGTTGATGAAGGTAAGACCGAGCTCTATAATCCGAGTGCGGTGGCACTTGGGAGCCCCCGAGGGGAAAGGGGGGGGGGGGCGTAGGGAGGAAAGGGGGAAAGGGAAGGGGATGTCATGACACCAGTTGTGACACTGGCCACGCCTCGCCTACGGGATGTTGCGCGGCTGTGTGGCCAACCCGGAGGTACCCGAAGGATGGGAAACTTTCCCAAGGGCCCGTTTGCTTCTCTCTTGCTGCGGTGGGCAGCGCTGCGCAGGAACTTTTGCTTTTCTGAAGTCCTTACTTCTTTGACAAAAGATGGAATTAACGATCTGATGAATATTAACAGTAAACATGATATCAATAATACTAACAATGCTAATGTTCTTAATACTGCTAATATTATTGATATTACCGATACTACTACTGATACTAATGACGATACCATTGATACAACTACAACTAATAATAATGATATTACTGATAGTAAAGATGATAACAAAAACGAAACGATCATAGAAGGAAAGAAGTTCTATGATGACGCGCAGGTGACGATGGTGAGGTGAAGGTGACGATGGTGAGGTGAAGGTGACGATGGTGAGGTGAAGGTGACGATGGTGAGGTGAAGGTGACGGTGACGAGCAAACGGCCCCGACACGGCGCCGACGCGACAAGAGGAGAAGAAACGGAGCGAAAACGTCATCTGTGACTAAGAAGATAATCTAAAACGTCGCAAAACAAACTTAAGCCGAGCAGGCGTCTCCAACTCACGCTGTTCTGTATACGTCGGCCTTCGTAGCCTGCCTCCTCCTGCTCCCCCCCCCCCCTTTTATTCTGGGGACTGTGATCTTCTGATAAACTGTAAAGCTGGAGTGATGTCTCTGTATATGTTTGCGGCGAATGAAAAGAACGTGAACTCACGTACACACACACATACACACACACACACAGACACACACACACACACACACAGACACACACACACACACACACACACACACACACACACACACACACACACACACACACACACAACACACAAACACACACACACACACACACACACACACACACACACACACACACATATATATATATATATATATATATATATATATATATATATATATATATATATATATGTATATATGAATATATATATACATATATATATATACATACATATATATATATATATATATATATATATATATATATATATATTCCTTACATATCCACAAGCGTAAGACACCGTGACTGTCATGTCACGAAAAACAGAGCGACCAGTATGTTCCTCTCCCGAGAGTCCAGATGAGAGGAAAGGAGAACAGTACACTCCACACGAACAGGCAGTGATCTTATACATGTCTAGATGGGTCATGCACGTGGAGAGAGAGAGAGAGAGAGAGAGAGAGAGAGAGAGAGAGAGAGAGAGAGAGAGAGAGAGAGAGAGAGAGAGGGAGAGAGAAAGAGAGAGAGAGAGATGTAGGTTGCAAAATCACCTATCTAATATCAACAAATTATGCAGCAACACGTAAAAAAATATTTAATTCTGACGTCTGTAACTAAATTTGAGATTTGTGTAAAAATAACTTTACAGTCTCCTGAAACTGGCAATCATACAGACATATTTACATGCGGAGCAACACATGGAGATGGACAGATAGGCGCGTAGTAGCATAGGAATTCAGTGAATTTTTGTATATACAAACGAAAAAAAAGGCATATGAATAAATTTAAATGGTTAACTTGTAATTTTATATGTAGAAGAATGCATATACATAACTATATATATATATACGAGTACACACACACATGTATTGCACAGATATGTATTCTTATAGTTAAGCAGGATGCCCAATAGATACAAACATCAGCCACGCGCTGAGTCAAACGTGGTGTCTTCAGGGCGTGATAGGGATTGCGATTGCGCCCTTGACAGTGACGGAGCTTGGAGTGATCAGGAGAGAAGCCATTAAGCAGAGGGGGCTTATTCTTGCGTGCCTTCGTCTCGGCCTGTCAACTCCACTGATTTCTGGAGATCGGGGCTTCAGTTTTGGGGAGAAATTTCAATCGATCCTACACACACACACGCATACACACTCACACACACACACACACACATACACACTCAAACACACACACACACACACACACACACACACACACACACACATATATATATATATATATATATATATATATATATATATATATATATATGTATATATATATACACATATACATGTACAGATTTATAGATAGATAGAGAGAGAGAGAGATAGAGATGACTAGAATGCCTAGACAAGGTGACTAACAAGTACAATCGTTTCTAGTATATTCCTTTAACTGGCTATATTCTCAAGAAAACAAAATAATTCATATATATATATTTTTTCTTTCTTTCTTTCTTTCTAATGTAATATCGAGATATTCAGCTTTAAGTGACAAGTGTCAAGATATGAAGTGAAGTTCAAATGAGCTACCACGAGGGTTATTTCGTTATCCTTAAGGTACTTATTTTTATAAGTACAGTTCTTGCATTCCGGGGAATTAAAGAGCGAGGGGGGGGGGGTGTACCGCCTCGTCGGGGCAGAAGGAGCTCGGGGATGTTGTGGGTAATGACGTCACCACCTTACCCCAGACAGACGTGAATCATCACACAACACACGAATCAGTTCCAGCCGATTTTGTTGTTTGTCTCCGATTTTCTTATTAAAGGCTCTGTGCTCACTTTGACGAAAGCGTAGACACACACGCATACATATATTCATTAGTGATATATTTTCTTTTTGTGAGCATGTCCTGGTTATGATGAACAATTTGGTAACAGAAAAGAGTGACAGAACCAGCCCTTGGGCGAGAGGAAACGTAAGCGGGCTCCTCCGAGGCCCGGACGACACTGTGGCTCCCTGGCGACGCGGCTTTTCCTTTCCTTTCTATTTCCCTTTTCTCCTCTTCTTCCTGCTGCAAGGGTGATGGTCACGCCCGTAGCACGCACGGACGCGCGTCACGGGTCACGACCTCTCGCTCGGCCACGCCCGAGCGAGTGCTCCTCTTCCTCCTCCTCCTTCCCCTCCATCTCCTATTTGTCTTCTTCCTCCTCCTCCTCCTCCTTCCCCTCCATCCTCCTATTCTTCTTCCTCCTCCTCCTCCTCCTCCTCCATCTCCTATTTGTCTTCTCCTCCTCCTCCTCCTCCTCCTCCATCTCCTATTTGTCTTCTTCTTTCTCCTCCTCCTCCTCCTCCTCCATCTCCTATTTGTCTTCCTCCTCCGCCTCCTCCTTCTCCTCCTGGCCTGAGCGCCCAGCTACTTCGCCATGCCCACCCAACCCTTATCCGGCCAATCACACAAGTTCAGGGCCTCCTTCCGTGCGTGTTCTCTGGCCTCCATATGTCTAGAGCAGATGTTCTCCGCTGTCGCCGGTCCCACAGATGTAAGTTAACCGGCCCTTAAACTATTTTTTTTTCTTATTTACCGAATCTGTATCTACCTGATGATCCATCAACCGTATCCCTTACACATGCCACGCACGGCGAAGCGAGTGGCAGGGCAGAGGAGACATGACATGACAAGCCGTATGACTCCATGACGGCTGATGCCATGCTAGCCCTGCCCGGGTGTCATGCCCGCTGTGTCAACCCCCTCCCCTCCCCTCCCCTCCTCTCCCCACCCGGCCCTTCACCCAGCGCTGTGACTCACACTAATAACATCCACACAGAGCAGACTGTCAACTTGAGAAAAAGTCAGAGTGAGCGAGGGGAGACTGGCCCTTCTAAACCCCATGAGTTGAGGAGAATTAAGCCGTGATGAGGGGAAATGAGCGAGGGGAGAGGGATGTAAAGAGGGGAGGGAGGGAGGGAGGGAGGGAGGGGGAAGATGGGAGGGATTAAATGGAGGAGGGAAGGAGGGGGGTTATCCAAGCATATCTCCACGTGTTCTATAAAAGCATCCCTTCCTCTGTAATATCCCCCCCCCAACCCTTCCCTACCGGCCTCTGCTTCTCCGCCCACTGAGACGCCCGCCCTTCACATTCACACCTGCAGCCGAGCCTAAGTGAATTGGCATTTTCTGAAGTAAGGTTGATACAGAAAATGGAGGGGGATTACAACACAAGAATCCTCGCAAGAAACTCCCATCATGATAGCTTATTTAACACTTGAAATAATTACGAGAAAAATTGTTTTCACACCTCATCTCATTCAAACAATCTAATCATTATTCCGATGATCTCTGGATCACAGAGACACACTCAGCCAAATCATCCAGCAAGGGACATACGCAACGCATAACACACATTCTTTTTTATCTTTTTATTTTATTTTTATTTTTATCTTTTATCCTTTATCACACTATAACCTCGAGAGAAAGCATAACACCTGTGGCAGAACTTGAGTGTGGGACGTCCTTATAACACAGCACAATGGCTGTAATCTGCTTTGCCTGGGATACGCTGACGGTGTTCAGGGAGACAATGTCTTGACTGTAGCTTCCGGCGCCTCGAGGGAAGAGGGGGAAGGGGGGAATGAGGGCAGAAGGAAGAGGGAAGGAGGGAGGGTGGGTGGGAAGGAGGGAGGGTGGGAAGGAGGGAAGGAGGGAGGGTGGGAAGGAGGGTAGGAGGGAGGGAGGGAGGGAGGGGATGGAGTTGTACAGCTGACTGGAGACTCACCCAGCCATGCACCCCTCCCCCCCCCTCGTCCCACTCCCCGGCCACGCCCACATCCTCCCTTAATAGGAGGGTAGGAGGGGGTAGGAGGGGATAGGGGGAGAGCAGTCATGACGACTTCCCCTTCGACCTAGAAATACTTGAATAAGAAGTGGTGGTTCGCATGTTTTAAAGATTTTTTGCCTCTTCTGTTATTACTACTAATACCACTGTGAGAAGTACTACTATTGCTACCGTTACATTACAAAGACTAATGCTACTAATGTCGCTACAAACCTACCATTACGACTTACGTTACAAAAAACTACTGTTTTTCTAAGCAATACAAATATTACTACCACTGCAAATACGAGTTATAATACCAGCACTTCTACTTCTGCCTATAATACAACACAGGTACATCCACAACAGTAAAAACAGTTACTATCATTAATAAAACTCAACATTTAAAATCTTCTTGCCAATAAGCTCGGCACATTCTTATCTTATAAAGAGAAAAAAAGAAAGAAAAAAACTGCGTCAGTACTCGTGGTTTCCGTTCAGCTGTCCCTGTGGTTATTTTTTCTCTTCGTCATTTTTTGTGCCATAATCTAGACGCATCCTATACGCAGCCGACTGGAATATCCACGCTCGGAAATCGAGTTTACATGCATGCATACGTGCATGTTTATATATATATATATATATATATACTGTATATGTATATATATAAATGAATACACACACACATACATACACACACACACACACACACTCACACACACACACACACACACACATACATACATACATACATACACACACACACACACACACACACACACACACACATACATACATACATATATATATATATATATATATATATATGTATGTGTGTGTCTGTGTGTGTTTGTGTGTTTGTGTGTGTGTATGGATATGTATACATGCATATATGCATAATTATAAATGCACATGCACCCCCATATACATATATCACAAATACCTTCTCCGCACACCGACCTCCCCCCACCCCCCCTCTCCCCTCCACCTATTCTCTAAGCTCCCCTGAACCGCCCATTTGCACCCATTCAAACCCATCTTAGACTTTTACTTGTGCAAATGCGTCTGTCCACATGGGACTTTCCCACCCTGTGCACCTGTTCTACAACCGCCCACGCTCGCCTGACCTACTTCCGCCCACTTCCCCCTCTTCCTTCCCACCCACGCCCACAGCGATTACCCCTTTTACGATCCGCGGGGGTTCATCTGCCTGTTTCACGCCGAGGGGAGGCTCTCCGAACGCCGCCCACCCATTCCCATAATTAAGCATACGCCGAGGGGAAGCACAGGCACTAATCCCTTGAAATATAATGTCCCATATCCGCATTCTCCTTTCACACGTCGAGGGGAAGCTCGCTGGCTCCCTCGACGCCAAACATCAGCCGTCAATCAGGACTCACGGGCGTGACGCTCCCGTGGGCGAGGTGTTCCCTGCGCCGCCCGTCGCCGCGTGTGGGCGCCGGCGGGGCGGGCTCGCTCCGGATCAAGGCTGTGCATGGGAGGGAGTTGGGTTGCACGAAAGCGCGAGACTAAGGTGGGCGTGATAGCGAATGGGTGAATAGGAGAGCGAAGAGGAGAAGAGGAGAAGAGGAGGAGAGAAGAGGTGGAGAGGTTGGGCGGGGTTATCTGACAAGCAGGATACGGTGATTTGATCTGCTGAAAGACAAGTCAGCGGAGCAGACACCGGGTTATTAGGCTCTTCGCTTTCCACGGTCATGGCGGATAAGAATATGAAATTTGGATTCATCACTTTGATTAGCGACTCACGACCTGTCTCAATGGCAGATTAGGAACCGGCGAATCGTTCTGACTTCTTATGACACGATCATTTTCATTTTGAGTTCATTCACATCCCCCGTGGGTGGAGGGCAAGGGAGAGGCATCTAAGGCATACATAATGGCATGATAAAAGTTGTTTCCTCCCTTTTCCTCTTCCCTCCGTCATGGGGATCCTCTGGCATCAGGAGAAAAAGAATCCCCAAAATGAACACGAAAAATAATAACATAATTACAACATCCGCCAATTTAGAACCTTTATGAAAATCTTTTCGTTTTGATTCTCGTTGTTTTTTTTCCTTTTCGTTTATTTTCTCCTTTTTCGTCGTCGTCTTTGCATTTAAAAGGATTTTTATGTTTCGCGTCCCTGGGTGGAAGCGAAATAAGGTTCGCGTGTCCATGACGCCATAGTAAACAAGACGGCTTCTTCCTCTTCCTTTCAATATATTCCTTTGTGTGTTTATCCAAGCTCCCCATTTCCTTTATTGCTTTAGGGAAGTTTGTTTTGCGGCGGCTACTGCGAGCCCTCGCTCCGAGCGCGACGGATCGTGAGCGCGGATCAACCGTGAAATGAAACCCGAAAACGACCCAGTTCCTCTGCGTCTTCGCGGCCATTTTCTCCCTTCGACGGAAATGTTGGGGAGGGATTTTCTTTGATTGAATGAATGACACCTGCAGTTTTTCGCTCCCAAAGTTTTCTGCTAATGCTTTTTATTGTTATTTTTGTACAGCTCAATCTTTGCCTAATCTGTTCATTTCCCGTTACGAAGCGTTCATTTTGCTGTTATTTATGCTTTCCTGGTTATAACAACCGGACTCTTTTTGCCGTTAATGTCTCAACGAATTGCCGGGATTCAGTCACCTCCCCCCCTCCCCATACCCTTCTCTCCCTCCCCCCCATACCCTTCTCTCCCTCCCCCCCCATACCCTTCTCTCCCTCCCCCCCATACCCTTCTCTCCCTCCCCCCCCCATACCCTTCTCTCCCTCCCCCCCTCCCCATACCCATCTCTCCCTCCCCCTCTCCGTCTTAACCACGCGAATAGGGATTAGCACGATTCCGGACCCGCTCTACGTGGTGTACATCCGCTCATTTTCCTTCGTGTATTTCCAAAACCGTTTCCTGTCACCTGTTTCCTATCTCCCTTCCTTACTTGTAGACAGACGTTTTCCTCTCCGCTCGAGTGACCTGACCTCGCTACGCTCACTGACCATCTCCAAGGGGGCAGAGCGAGGGGGGTGGGTGGGTAGGTAGGAGGCAAAAGGAAGAGGTAGGAGGAGGGTAGGAGGGGGTAGGAGGGGATAGGGGGAGAGCAGTCATGACGACTTCCCCTTCGACCTAGAAATACTTGAATAAGAAGTGGTGGTTCGCATGTTTTAAAGATTTTTTGCCTCTTCTGTTATTACTACTAATACCACTGTGAGAAGTACTACTATTGCTACCGTTACATTACAAAGACTAATGCTACTAATGTCGCTACAAACCTACCATTACGACTTACGTTACAAAAAACTACTGTTTTTCTAAGCAATACAAATATTACTACCACTGCAAATACGAGTTATAATACCAGCACTTCTACTTCTGCCTATAATACAACACAGGTACATCCACAACAGTAAAAACAGTTACTATCATTAATAAAACTCAACATTTAAAATCTTCTTGCCAATAAGCTCGGCACATTCTTATCTTATAAAGAGAAAAAAAGAAAGAAAAAAACTGCGTCAGTACTCGTGGTTTCCGTTCAGCTGTCCCTGTGGTTATTTTTTCTCTTCGTCATTTTTTGTGCCATAATCTAGACGCATCCTATACGCAGCCGACTGGAATATCCACGCTCGGAAATCGAGTTTACATGCATGCATACGTGCTTATATATATATATATATATACTGTATATGTATATATATATATATATATATATATATATATATACACACACACACACACACACACACACACACACATACATATATATATATATATATATATATATATATATATATATATATATATATTATATATATATATATGTATGTATATATATATATATATATACACACACACACACACACACACATACACACACACACACACACACACACACACACACATATATATATATATATATATATATATATATATATATATATGTATATATATATATATATATATATATATATATATATATATATATATATATATATATGTGTGTGTGTGTGTGTGTAGTGTGGTAGTGAATATATATACATATATATATATATATATATATATATATATATATATATATATATATATATATATATGTGAATATATATACATATATATATATATGTATATATATATATTATATGTATATGTATGTGCATATATACACACACACATACATATTCATATATGCGTGTGTGTGTGTATTACATGTATACTTTTAAATTCTAATATATAGTCTAATATTAATGAATAAAGATATTTCAGTGTTTTCCATTTTGACAATTTCAGTCTTTTAGACATTTTCTCTGACAAAGATTCCGCTCAAGGAATAATGATGGCCTCCCATTTGGCATATCAACATTTCCCTTAAATTCAGTAAAGTGATCTTATCACCACCTCTCAGCATTTGCTTAAACGGCCCTGAATCAGCTGACTTGGGGCAGAGACCCGGGCCGGATACTGCAACAAAGACAGGCATGTCGGATTGCCTTTACAACGTCTCGCCGAATTGATTGTTTGTAATTAGGATTTATTTTTTTCGATATAGTCAACAATGAATAATATTTGGCACTATGTACCTACTTGCACGAAAGAGTAGGACTGTGTCTATGTTTCGTACTAAGGATTATGAAGTAGATTCCTTTTTTACATCGAGTTTTACCTAAAAACTCCTCTCTCTCCCTAAGAAATCCTAACGGTTTTGTGCTTGCGTTCTGTTGAACCAACGTGATCTTGAGAAAAAAAAAAATCTATTTGTATTTCCTTTCCTTTTCTCTCTGTGCCAAGTAACTAAAAACACGTGACTGAAAAAAGGCAAAAAAAAAAAAAAAAAAAAAAAAAGAAAGAAGGGCAAAAAACATACAAACCCGAATTTCTCGCTCGAACGCAGACCAACGACACCATCCTATGAGGCTTCGAAACTCGCCGCGTCACGCTTCGAAGCTTCGAATCGGCTTCGCTTTGAAACCTTCTCGGAACACGTTCGTCTTTTGTCTCAGACGGGCCGTGTTTTTTTTGTTCCTTTCTTGCACTCTCTCTCTCTCTTCATCTCTTTCTGTTAGCCGCCCGTGTTTTTTTTCTGGTTCATTTCATTGTCTAAGGTTCTTGATCCTTTGCCGGTTGAATCTGCTTTTTGGATTTCGTTTTCATTTGTCGTGTTTTTCTTCTCATAATACTTTTCCTTTTTCTCCCTATTTTTTTCTATTCTTTTTACAATCCCAGTCGCTTTGGTCTTCTTTCTCCGTTGGTTGTTCTTGTACCTTGCCCGTTCTCTCTCTCTCTCTTTCTCTCTCTCTCCTCTCTCTCTCTCTCTCTCTTTCTCTCTCTCTCTCTCTCTGTTTCTGTCTATTTCTTCCCCTACCAAGCCACAAGTTCTTTCTCCTCTTCCTCCTCCTCCTCCTCCTCCTCCCCTTCTTCCTCTTCCGCAGCGGAGCGTGAGGAAATAAGTGAGGAAGAAGGAGGTTAAAGGAGGACAGGAAGTGTCTCCATGAGAAAGTTAAAGAGAGACGGGAGTTGTGTAGTATTTCGATCGTCTCTTTTTCGTGTGTGTGTCTACGCGCGTAGGCTCCTGCGTACACAAAATAAATACAATGTCACGTACAGTAGATACACGTAAGCCCTATATTTCATTTTCCATCAGAATGATTACAAAACGTTAAAGAAGTTATTATTGCGAAGGTAATGACCTATGAAAAATATTTCACGCCCACGAACGCGCAACGAAAATTAATTGAACATTTCAGCAGTTTTTTTAAATCACAAGCTCATAATGTATGACGATTCATCTTCGTTTCAGTTAACGAACAAAGAAAGTGAGCATTAGATGAAAAGACAAAAAAATTGAATATATAATGCAGTTTAATCTTCCACACCAACATGAAACAGCAAATCTGAAGTCATGAATTGAACAACAACAAAGAAACAAAACGAAAATAGGAGCTGAAGAGATCTTACTTCTATTTTCCTTCATCTTCGTTGCAATGTTCTCAACACATGTAGTGGTAAGCATACACACTCGCACAAATAAAGGTAGGAGATTCTTCAATTTGCTATATTTATAACTTCTAGTCATCAGATGATCGATAATTTTATTAGAACACGGAGAGTTCTTACACAATATGTAACAAATCTGATCTTCCGAGTGCATTGTGGGTTTGCATGGCGCCATGTGCTAGTCAAGACAAATGCCACGATAACAATGCTTAACACACACAGATTACTATAATTGGCTGAAGGAAATTTTAAATTGGCCCGATTGGCGACAGAGGAACATGCGGTCACACACACAGTCCCCACGAGAGGCGAAAGGCGGGAGTAGAGAGAGGAAGAGAGATTGGGAATGACAGATCAACATGTCTTTTTTTATGGAAAAGAGTTTAAATACCTTTTGCATTGACGACTTTGACGAACAATGCACGAATTACGCTTGCCGACCGGAAGAAAAATAAACAGAGATCACCACGTCGGCATCACTGTTTGTGTTTGATCGGCAGAGTGCATCGACGTGCTGTGTTGCAAATTGTTGCATGACGGTTATCTTGCGTTGCTCTGGCGATCTTGCGGTTGGTTGCTTGTCGCCGCCAGGAATATATATATATGTATATATATATATATATATATATATATATATATATATATATATATATATATATATATATATATATATATATATATATATATATATATATATATATACATATATACATACACACATATATGTGTGGGGGGGCGAGAAGATTGAATGTCTAACTTGAGATAAACCTCCTCTGAATTCGCAAACCGAAAGAGAAATATCAATAATCCTAGAAATACAATTAAACCATCATGACGATAACTATTACCCCAAAATAGGATGCCGGCTAATTCATCCTGTTAAATTAACATACTTTTCATTTCATCCATCCGGGGGAAAAAAAAAGTTAACACCCGCAATCAAAAGCAATCACAGGAAGTGATAAGAGCCCTGGCGTTCGTCGCTCAGAACGGACAGGTGCGGGGGAATGATCACTTTTAAACGAGGCAAATGGTAAGACGTTGAGCAGGACGTGTCTGCACCAGGGCTGTGGCACCGAGTTTCATAGAGCCTTTAAACTTACGCACGCATTTTTGTGCATGAGTGTGCGTGTTTGTGTTTGTTTGTTTTGTGTGTGTGGCAGAGCGTGTGTATGTGTATGTGTGTGTGTGTAATTTCGATTAGGTATTTCGTATCGCAAGGAAAGAAAAAAAAACTATTAAAGTCCATATCTATGAAGGTGACACAGTGAATAAGAACTACTAATTACAGGATGGTGTTTGGTGCTGAAGAAAATTAGGTTGATTGTTAGTGACACATACTCAATAAACATACGCAAACTGTATATATTCATCCATATGACCTATATCTAAAAAGCATATTGTATACATTTATCATCGAGAGAGAGAGAGAGAGAGAGAGAGAGAGAGAGAGAGAGAGAGAGAAAGAGGGGGAAAACGAAGATGCCAACAAAAACAAATGTTTCTCCTTGGAAGAGCAGATATGGAGAGACCATCTGTGAGGGGAAAGGGAGCGAGGACTGACGCAGACAGAGGGGAAAAGGCGACGAGTCGGCGCGAGTGTGGCATTCTCTTTTATTCTCTTCCATTTCGTCTCCCCTCTTTTTTTTCACCTCACAAGAACGGTCTATAAATAAGGCGGCCATGCGGTTGAAAGCACTGCCACAGTCCCCCTGTTTGATTTTTCCCCTCGAATGTCGTTGGTAACGATGTCTCACATTAGTCGTAATCCCGGGCATTTTGTGGGGAGTTCCTGTTGCTCCTTCTCTCCCACGCGAGCATTTCCTGCATCAAGAATAACTCTTACCCCTCCTCTCCCCTCGCAAGATGTTAAATGATACACATTTCCCCCTCTTGCTTTTCTTTCTCCTTCCACCCTCCCCTCTAACCCCTCTCCCCCCTGTCCTCTCTTTGTAAGCCCCTCTTTCCTCTTTCCTCTTCCCTCTTCCCACTAAGGCTCTCGCTCTAGTCTCGAAATGCCAATCCGGGCGACGGGGCGAGCGTTCAACTCTCTCTGAAGCGACCGCACCTTCGGGTACTTGTCGAGAATCACGGTTTATCATCAGCTGATATTGCAGTCACCTCGTAACCTTTTGACTTCATTACAACTTGTTATTTTATGATTCGGGCTTACTTATTGCCGAGGTCTAGTTACGATTAAGCTATATATAGTACATTGCAATAATCTTTTGTTTATGTTAAGCGTTATTAATTATCAGGGTGATTAAAATATGGTTTGCTTTTAGTCTTGTTATGCCATGTAATTATTACAATCAAGTTTATAATGACCTATTTTCTCAGTACACATGATAATGATGATAAATAAAATAAAATAAACGTATGGAAGTGCAAACCGGCAACTCCTTCTGAAAATGATGTCATTATCTTTTGCTTGGCTCTTCCCTTTATCACCCTGTCACCTCTCTTCCTTTCGCTTGCACGTGTTTCGCCTGTCGAGGAGCACTTTAGGAATTGTCATACTTATCCTCTTCTTCAAATGGGATAATTTAAAGCTTTCTGTTCGGGTAAGAGGAAAACTTAAGGGATTGCAACATAATATAACATTCACCTTTAGCATTTTCTCAGGGAATCTACATCGCACAAACGTTAGTTATTAAACACAAACAGAAACGAAGCCCTCATCTGCAACTCTATCTCCACGTACCTTAGACAAACGTCATGTGTAAAACCGATTGGACAAGACAACCAATATGTTACCCAGACCTAAATATTTGTGGAGTTTCCTGCACAGCTGCGGCTCACACATCGGCGTCTGGCTCTGCTGAAGGGAGGAGGGTGGAGGCCAGGTGCCGCCAGGGTAGTTGGTAGGCTGAAGGGGAATCTGTAGGTTGAAGGGGTGATCGGATAGATGAAGGGGGGAATGGTAGGGCGAAGAAGGCAATCAGCAGGGCAGGAGAGAAAGAACACTGGGTTGAGGTGCTGCAGTGGCAAATGAAACAGAGATTAGTGTGGGTGTCACATTACAAAAACAAGACAGACATAAATATAATGATATATTATTGTAATTTCTCTCTCTTTCTCTCTCTCTCTCTCTCTCTCTCTCTCTCTCTCTCTCTCTCTCTCTCTCTAGCTATCTATCTATCTATCTACCTTACTATATTTATATCTATCAATCTATATATCGACACACACACACACACACACACACACACACACACACACACACACACACACACACACACACACACACACACACACACACACACACACACACACACACGCACACACACACACATACACGTACACACGCATACATATCTAGATATAGCGATTTAACGAGTTAATGAGCATTCCTTTAAAAAAAACAGAGGTTCCCCTCCACCAGACGCCAAAAACGATTACAAAGAAAACGGAAGTGACATGTATAGCGGAACACACGTCGGCGGTGACGGGCAAGGCTGCCCAAAATCCTTTTAAATTCCTTCCCAAAAACATCACATTCATATCGATTCTTGATAAAAATGCCTCAGGATATCGGCTGCAAACATCACTTTATTTTCAGGGAGTGGTGACGTGACGAAGTGACAAGGAAAAATAATTAAGTGAGAGAATCGATTGTAATGGCCGGGGTTTTCTGTGGCTAAAAGCAGCCCGGCGTCGCCTTGAATTGTCGCGTCTCACCTGCATGGTGGCGGCGCCGCGCTCTTGTAGTTTGCAACTTGCAAAAGCAGAATGTTCGAGAGCAGAATTGTTGCATATTCACAGATACAGAATGTAGATATACATTCATGCACATTCTCTCACGCACGTATGACCCACTCTCCACACATACGGTTTACGGTTCACAAACACAACATAACCTCTGCTAATGAGACACATTAAGTTAGTCATGCGGTTCATAGTAAAACAGCATATCCTATCAGACGTTGCTAAATGAAACAGACAAACAACTGATTAACAAAGGAATAACATAGATGAGTGGTTAAACAAATAACCAAATACACAAACAGCAGATGTGGATCCTTGCAACGGAAATTTCTCACCTCCAATTAATGTGGTTAATGGCGGGCACCGTGACAAAGTGTTTGCAATACAGGAAGCCGTGCGAGGCACTTTGAGAAAAGACGAATCATGCTCGGCGCGCAGAAGGCAACACGTACGATTCCTTTTATCCTTTTACAAGAGTTCATTCTGTACGTAAGTGAAGGAAGAAAAATAGGGGAATGAAGGAAAGCTGATGTGAAAGGGAATGAAGGATATGTAGATGAAATTGAAACAGAAATGAGAGGAGGAGGAGGAGAAAGAGGAGAAGGAGGAAGAAGAAGAAGAAGAATAATAAGTTAAAAGGTAGAGGAGTAAGAGGAAGAAAAGGAAGAGGGGAGAAGAAAATTAAGAAAACGAAGAAGCAGCAGACGAGGACGACGACGAAGAAAAAAGAGATCCCTTAATCCCGCGACACGTGTTCTAGTGTTCAAAAACGGTGTCCCTTTAAGTCGCTCACAGCCTGTAGGTGCAAAGTCGAGGAGTTGTTGTTCGGGATGAGTGAGAACACAGCGCGTGCTCTCCCTATGACTCAGCCACGACTCAGTGAATCAGCGACTCACAACCTGAACCGAAGCCTTGTTGTTGACCACACGACCCTGACCCTCTCCCCCCCCCCCCCAACCCTTCCTTTCTTACCCCTCCTGCCCATGTGTCCCCCTCCCTCCTCCGCGCCTCCTTATCGCTTCTATCCCTCCTTCCTTTACTCTTTTTTTTTTCTTCTTCCTTGCACCTGCTCGTCTGTCCATCCTTCCCTTTCCCTTCCTCCCTTTCTCCTTCCTGTCCCATCCCTTTAAACTTTACATTTCCTGCACCTGTCCCTTTACCCTCGCCCCCCCCCCCTCCCCCTCCCACTCCCCCTCTATCCTGCCCCTCCCTACTTCCCTTTCTAAATAACACGTGTCCTTCTGCCTATCCCTCCCCCCCCCCCCCCCCTCCCTCCTCCCTCTCACGCACTTACCCTCTTCGTTGTTTAAATATTCAACGCTATTGAATTATTCTCCTTTTCCTCGCTCTATGACCACGTCGTCCACCGGGATTTACTTTGTTTTATCGGAAATGATTAATCGGAGGTCGGAAATTTGACTGAAGAAGAGACTGCCCCCGCGAATCACTTACGACGCTGAGTTAGTCATTCGAGAGCTTTCGTAATGACATACCAAGCGATCTCGTTCCCTCCTCCATTTTCTCGTGTTATTTCCCTTCTAGCTCCTCCCTTTCGTTCTTCTCTCGCTTTCTTCTCATTTCTCTTCTTGCCTCTCTCTTTGTTTCATTTTTTTTTTCTTTTTTATTCACTTTTCCCTTCCTCTCCTCTCTTTCTCTCTTCTGCTTACTCCGCTTTCTCTCTCTCTCTCTTTACTTTCTCTAACCATTCGTCTCTCATTCTCCTTTTTCCCTCCCCTACTTTCTCCCTCCCTCCCTAACCCTTAAGGCTATTTTCGGTTCTCATGTTCCCCTTTTCCTCTCCCTCGGAGGACTTTAAATGCCGCTCTGACCTTTCTCGCCGCCGCCAGGTGTGGCGAAATGACCTTTAGGAAAATTGCCCTTGTCTGCTTTATTGAGTGACCACTTCCTCGGGCGAATCGCCGGCTTGTGCGAATTGTCTATGCGACCGGTAACGAAAATCTGTTTTTTTTTTTTTTTTCTTTTCTTTTTCAATGATTATTATTATTGTTTTTATCATTATTATTAATAGTATCATCAGTATCTTTATTACTATTAGTATCATTATTGTTGTTATTGTTATTACCATCGTCGTTGTTATTATCATTATCATTATCAGCCTTATCCTTATCCTTGTCATAATAGTTAATATCGGTGTCATGATTAGTAGCTTTCATCTGTTGCTGTGCTTTCCTTTAAATTCACGTTTAATGTTAAAACATTATATCGATTTCAATCTTGCCGTGTTCACTTTCTGGGTCATGCAGACATATTGTTAAATGATGATGTCAATTGCCTCGCCGAGACGTTAAGGAACCAGACGGATCGATCGCGTCTGAGTGAATAACACGTGAAAGTTTGATGTGCTTTTTCCGTGAGTCACGATCAGGGGTGCTGTGCCCAAGCAGCGGAAATGGCAGGCTCATCATTGTACTCACTCACACACGCGCCCGCACACACACACACACACACACACACACACACACACACACACACACACACACACACACACACACACACACACACACACACACACACACACACACACACACACACACTCAAACACACACACACACACACACACACACACACAGTCAAACACACACACACACACACACACACACACACACACACACACACACACACACACACACACACACTCAAACACACACACACACACACACATACACACACTAATGATTAGAATACCGATTATGATAACAAGACAAAACAAAACAAAACAGTAAAGAATGAGCAGAAAACCACAAAGACGAAAATAATGACCGTAACAGAACAAAGCGAAGAAGAGAGAGAGAGAGAGAAAGAGAGAGAGGGAGAGAAAAAAAAGTCTTTTTATCATAATGCAGAGAGCAGGCAAACGAACTCTCCCTCTCGACCGACACACGCAGATTAGCAAAGCGACCAAGAAGCCAACAGACGATCCTCTGACGAGTGAGACTATCCGGGAAGAGATGTTATTTACAAGCCAAACGAGACGAGAAATTGTCACTTTTTGGGAGACATTTCTGGTTATCATTACCTGTGATTCCGCCATGTTCCTCCCCTCTGCTCAGTGAGGTTGTCCGGAATTCAATTTTGTCTTTCTCTTTCTCCTTTGCTTTTCCTTTTCTTTTTCATTTCCTTCTTCTTTTTCCTTTCCCTTTTTTCGTTTTGTGATGGAGTTTACACTCAATTTCTGGCTAATTTATCGTGGGTAATATCCTATTAAAGGGTAGTATGATATGCGCTTATCATCTGTCGTGTGTTTTCTTGCGTGATGACTAATGCTAGCATGTTTTGAAATATGTTTAGATATGTGGTGTATATAATTTTACAAATACACATCTATATCTATATCTATCTATCTACATATATATATATATATATATATATATATATATATATATATTCATTTATATATATATATATATATATATATATATATATATATATATATATGTATGTATATATATATATATATATATATATATATATAAATATATATATGTATGTATGTATATGTGTGTGTGTGTGTGTGAGTGTGTGTGTGTGTGTGTGTGCATTACATAACCATATTTTAAGATAAATCTGACTGATCAGATTAATATCTATATATTCTAACCTATCTATTCCCATAATTCGTACCGCATATTGATGTACAAAAGGATACGTCTTTTTACACATTTTAATCTCGCTGCGGCTTTAGCTATTGAAAAAAAAAAAAAATGAAAATCATCTATATCTAATTCAGCGCAGATCATGTGACATACATATTTTTTTCTCAACTAACGGTCTTAGTAGATGTAATTCCATAGTATAAATCTGATTTACTGCCGACTTCAAAGACTTAATTTCACTTCAGATTTTCTTGCAAAGAAAACTTCAACGAATAAAGAATTCAGTTCAAAGTAATTGTTCAAAAGCACCAAAAAGAAATTTCAAACAGGATGATATTCATAATGCTCTCCCCGGAATCATGGTTTGACTCTGCCAAAATGCTATTTTTTTGTTATTGCATCGTCTTTGATTACATTTTTTTTCCAACCATTAATGATGACAAGACATCTTTGCATTTGCTCTTTGTTATTCACGGCAATGGACACCGTTAATGAGTTTAATGCACTGTTAGATGAACTCATTATTATTTATCTTGATACGTTTGAACTCTCTCTATATATATGTCTGTTCATTTGTCTGTCCATCTATATATCTATCTATGCATCCCTCTATATATCTACCAATCTATCTATTCGTAATTGCAAAGTCATCTACCTATCAATCATCTAATCTAAGATGATTGCACTTTCGAAAAGAAAATACAATTATTTTTCCTTTTCCTTACAGCGTGAGTGCATCAGTGTTCACATCGGTCAGGCTGGCGTGCAGATTGGCAACGCTTGCTGGGAACTGTACTGCCTGGAACATGGAATTCAGCCCGACGGCCACCTCGGTAAGAGATACTCGATCTCTTTATGCTGTTAACTACACCTCTTTTTGTACTTATACATTTCCCATGTGTTTATTTTTGAACTGACCTTTCTCTTCTTACTTTCCTCTTATTTGCTTTGTAACTTTTATAAGGTTACTTTCCGTTGATGAGTACTTTTATATTATTTCATATTATATTTATACTGAAACTTATCCGTTTGTGCTTATAAGTACATATGATCTTATCGAATTTTAAAAAATGGGAATATAATAGATACTCAAATCATATAAACATTTCTATTCGAATATCTCTATCAATCTTTATAACTTTGTTCGCAGCTGAAGATGCTCCCCAAGAAGAAAATATGTACACAACCTTCTTCCAAGAGACAGGAAGGGGCAAATATGTTCCACGTGCTATCTACGTCGATCTGGAGCCCACCGTTGTCGGTAAGGGGTAGTTTTCTCTTTTTTATGAGTTACCCATAAAATTAAAGTTTTCTTTGACAGCGGAATTTCTTTTTAGCGGGTAGACTTCGTTATTTTTAGTAATTGTTGTGTATCTTGTTATTTGAAATAGATAGACATTTGAAGTAAATGAGAATTTATCATATTCATTTGATTTATATGATATACAATAAACTATAGTTAACATTACATAAAGAGATTAGAGCTACAAAAATATGTTTCAGAATACTACAATTAACGAAAAAGTTTCATCATTACTATCTTTGCTATGAAAATCCCCCCGCTACGTATTAAAGCCACATTCTCCGTAAGCCCGATGCACTTTTCCGCCATCACTAGAATTAACGAATCCCTCTTCCTTCAGACGTGGTCAGGACCGGTCCTTACCGCCAGCTGTTCCACCCTGAACAGCTGATCAATGGTAAGGAGGACGCAGCCAACAACTACGCTCGTGGCCATTACACCATTGGGAAAGAACAAGTGGATTTAGTAATGGACAAGCTTCGCAAGATGGCCGATGCTTGCTCAGGTCTTCAGGTAAGATTTCTCTTTTAAGAGTCGATGAGGGTGGATAAATTTCGGTAGAAATTTGGGAGAAAATCAACCGACGAAGTGATAGATAAAAAAAAGTTTTGGATTCCGTGAGATTATTTGTTTTTCTCTGGGAAAATCGTGATGACATGACTGATTGCTTGTGAGAGTTAAAGAAAAGAAAAAGATATATATATATATATATATATATATATATATATATATATATGTATAAATATAGATACACTCACACTTGATAATTTTGGAGAGATCGACCTACATAGACACAATAATGCCATCCAGTCATGCAGGAAAGACCAGACTGCAAAATCCAGCCCCTCACCCTATCTCTTCCAACAGGGCTTCCTCGTCTTCCACTCCTTCGGCGGAGGCACCGGCTCAGGCTTCACTTCCCTTCTCATGGAGAGGCTCTCAGTCGACTACGGCAAGAAGAGCAAGCTGCAGTTCACCGTGTACCCCGCCCCCCAGGTACGCATCCGAGTGTCTATGAGAGAGAGGGCAAGGGGGAGGGAGAGGGGGAGGGAGAGGGAGAGGGAGAGGGAGAGGGAGAGGGAGAGGGTGAGAGTGAGAGTGAGAGAGAGAGAGAGTGTGTGTGAGAGAGAGAGAGAGAGAGAGAGAGAGAGAAGTAGAAGAAGAATACAATTGATGGCGAAAAGGAGAGCGAGAAGAGAGAGACACAGAGAGAGAGGTATAACGTAAATTAAAATGAAAATACCAAAAGTATCCGAGAGAGAAGCAAAGCAAAGAGAGAACGAGAGAGCGCAGTTCCCACCCCCAAAAATCCACAAAAACCGAAGCGATCTCACCAACGCCCCCCCCCCCCCCTCCACTTTCCAGATTTGCACAGCGGTCGTCGAGCCCTACAACTCCATCCTGACGACCCACACGACCCTCGAGCACTCCGACTGCGCCTTCATGGTCGACAACGAAGCCATCTACGACATCTGCCGGAGGAACCTGGGCATCGAGCGCCCCTCCTACGAGAACCTCAACCGCCTCATCGGCCAGATCGTGTCGTCCATCACCGCTTCTCTCAGGTGAGTTCGGTCTCGTGTTACCACAGCGCTAGGAAGTGGTAGGGAGTGGTAGGGAGTGGTAGGAAGTGGTAGGGAGTAGGAGGGAGTGATTGAAATGCTAGGAAGATTTCAGAAAATTGTGAGTGAAATGCTTGGAAAAAAAACGTTACGAATATATGAAAATGTTAGGAAAAGTTCGGAAGACTTTCGTGAAATAGGGAGACGTTAAGAAAATGCCAGGAAATCGTTAGAAAACCGTTAAGAAAATGTAAACATTCGTTCGTCAGGAGATATGAAAAAAAGAAATGATGTATGTTAGCTAGCTAGACACACACACACACACACTTCACTACCCTTCCACATACATATACCCCAGATTTTCCATGCACCTCATGGTCTTATTCCTGACGAATTATAATTGTATGGTCTT
Organism: Penaeus japonicus; assembly: GCA_017312705.2. Taxonomy (NCBI): domain Eukaryota; kingdom Metazoa; phylum Arthropoda; class Malacostraca; order Decapoda; family Penaeidae; genus Penaeus; species Penaeus japonicus. Next base: position 290,999 of record BOPN01001169.1, on the reverse strand, counting down.
ATTATTAAATGCTCCCATTATTATATGGTCTTATTATTATATGGCCTTCTTCCTGACGAATTCTTTTCTTTCTCGAAGGTTCGACGGCGCCCTGAACGTCGATCTGACCGAATTCCAGACTAACCTCGTGCCGTACCCCAGGATCCACTTCCCTCTCGTCACGTACGCTCCAGTGCTCAGCGTGGAGAAGGTCAGTGGGAGGCGTAGGCCGTTTAAAGTGATGATAATGATGATAATGATGATGATTAAGATAATGATAAATACCATGATACTGCTGCTACGATGATAACAACGACATTTGCTATCACTGCTATTGGTTATGATTATAACAATAATTATGTTGATTGATAACGATAACGATGATATTAAGGATAATAGAATGATGATATTGCCAATGATAATAATGCTAACAACAAAAACAACGATAATGATAATGATTAATGACAATAATACTAATGATATTGATAATTATATTGATAATAATAATAATCTCTAATACTAATGATGTTAATAATAATAATCGTCATAAAATAAATGATAAAGATATAGGAAATATGTTCAAAAGTTAGCAAATCCACACACATATTCCGCCCCTGTTTGTTGCATCGCCCACAATGCACGTGTCCCGATTCTCACAATAGTCTCGTCCCTCCAGGCTTACCACGAGCAGCTGTCGGTGGCTGAGATTACAAACGCTTGCTTCGAACCCAACAACCAGATGGTGAAGTGTGACCCCCGTCGCGGTGAGTACTGCCAGTGCAAAAGGAATATTGCAATATTGATATAATCTGCCAGAAGTCTTAGTCTTAGTCTTAATTAGACCATGAGTGATATCGCAATAAGAAAATGTCTCGGAGTTATTTGGGCGAAGCAAGGTGAACATGGCAATATTCGACAGGCTTCAGATGGCTTCAGATTGATGGAATCATGAAAGATATCACATCCAGAGGACGATTTGTTCCGCACGATTTGATCCCATTGGAATATCAACTTGATCAATGTCATTACATGTTGCAGGAAAATATATGGCGTGTTGCCTGCTCTACCGTGGGGACGTTGTTCCCAAGGATGTCAACTCTGCCATTGCTGCCATCAAGACGAAGAGGCAGATCCAGTTCGTGGATTGGTGTCCCACTGGTTTCAAGGTATTGAAACTGATTGTTATATATAGATTGTGATAGATCTTTGCATGTATTTATATACATATTCACGTGTATTTCTCTCTCTCCATACATTTCTTGATTTTGGCTTAGAATACCCACTGAAGACATCACTGTTTACCCAGTGGCACACTAAGTACTTGTACAACACAGAAGATAAACCAAAAACTAACTTTTTTCATGTGACTTACTTTCGAGTAAATTAATCCTTACTGCAAGACCAGCTGGCTCGAAAGCATTTTTAAGCGACTCTCTTGAAGACACAACCTTACACGCAACTCAAAAAACTAATCCACGGACCCCAAAAACTAACTTTTTTTAATCCAACTTCCTCAGGTGGGAATCAACTACCAGGCTCCCACCGTGATTCCCAACGGCGACATGGCTCCCACCCAGCGTGCCGTGTGCATGATCTCGAACACGACCGCCATCGCCGAGGCTTGGGCCAGACTCAACCACAAGTTCGACCTCATGTACTCCAAGCGCGCCTTCGTCCACTGGTCAGTGTTCCCGCTGAAGCTTTCGCCTGATTCGTCAGGATTCTTTGATTTCGTTTTCCTGTGGCTCGAGATAGCAAACCTGGAGTTGTTTCAGTTTATGGATATTTATATGTTATTTTTAGAAACTGTATTGTTTTGAAATTGTATTGTTTATTGCTGATTGAAAATCTACTCAAGAATTTGATATCAGGGAATTGCTATATTTAGTATTTATTTTCTTTCGCTTTTTTTCTTTTTTCTTTTTTTGATATACTAGTATCAAATTCAGATATTAAGCGCTCTCTCTTTAATCCAAAAGGACTGATGTTCTTATGTAATCCTTCTGTTATCATCATGATGGCCATTACCATCTGGTCATTACCAAAGACACTAATGGTATCCCCCTAATTACAGGTACGTCGGAGAGGGTATGGAAGAGGGTGAGTTCGCAGAGGCTCGGGAGGACCTGGCTGCCCTCGAGCACGACTACGAAGAAGTGGCTCAGGACTCGAACCAAGACGAAGACGAAGACATCGAATATTAAGGAGTATTAAGGAAGGAAGTGGAGGGGCGCGGACGGAAGACATAGGGATGGAGGAGAGAAATAGAGAAAAGGGGAAAGAAAAGGGGGTGGAGAGAAAAAGAGAGAGCTGATGGTATGGAAGACAGAGAGAGATAAAGATGAAAGGAAGAATGAAGGAAAGGTGTGTGTATATATATAAATATAAATATATATATATATATATATATATATATATATATATATATATATATATATATATACATATATATATATATATATGAGAGAGAGAGAGAGAGAGAGAGAGAGAGAGAGAGAGAGAGAGAGAGAGAGAGAGAGAGAGAGAGAGAGAGAGAGGGGGAGAGAGAGAGAGAGAGAGAGAGGGGGGGAGAGAGAGAGAGAGAGAGAGAGAGAGAGAGAGAGAGAGAGAGAGAGAGAGAGAGAGAGAGAGAGAGAGAGAGAGAGAGAGAGAGAGAGATAGATAGATAGAGGGAAAGCCTTTTATTTCTTGACCACCAAAGTATGATACGAGAGCTGATTGGACTGAAGAAGGGACCAAAGATTAGACAGTGCGAGGTGGTAGCCTAGTGCTCACTAATTCATAAGATTAGTAGCAATGTTAGTCATGTTTGTTTTTGTTGATTATATGAATAGTTAGTTGGAAAAGAAAAAAAAAAAAACTTGATCTGAATGCTTTATGAACAGGGTATATAATACGAAGCTCATAGCCAAAGAAATTCCGTATTAAGAAAATAGAACAAGGATGGATACCAAAGACCAAACCCAATTCTTGAGAAATACACTTTCGAAAGAGAAGAAAATAATTTACAATCATTTGTAAATCTATTTACAAGAGAAGACGCACAAGAGAAAACCCAAACGAACCCACTAGATGTTATATCATATAGAGGAAAAAAGAAAAAAAAATGAATCTCTTCCAAACCTATGTAATGGTTTGTCTCCAAGGCAATGTTAATGCTCAATGGAACACTTTCATTATGATGCTCACTTAGTATTGAGTCGCCTTCCGTTTATCTAATATTATCTGCTTTACTGGAAATATCTCAGCCTCGGCTCTCGAGGTAATATTTCGTCCCAATCGGATGCAACGATGATAAAAAAAATGAGATATTTTTTCCCAGAACTTCTAAGAAATTATCAGCTTTAGTTATGATTAGCGGATGTCACTTGTATGTTTTGATTTCATAAAATGAAAAAGTAAAAAAAGATTAAAAAAAAAAAAAAATCACTTTTTCTCAGCACAAGCAGCATCCTTCACACTGTGGCTTAATGTTTATGATAAGTGTCCAGGCGGGTCCGGTGCGGATCCCCTTCTAAGTGTTACTTATGGTAAGGACATGTTTTCTACTCGTTTTGTATATTTCTTCAATAAAAATATATAAGTTATGAAGAATTAATGTGTTTTGTTGGCAAACCTTAGAATTGTGGAAATTGTCCAAGAAATGGAGGGAGAATCTGGAAGGAATAACACACACACACACACACACACACACACACACACACACACACACACACATATATATAT
>BOPN01001169.1:244794-254794 GCA_017312705.2 Penaeus japonicus | reverse complement strand
TACATGGTGGAAAGAATGGGAGAAAGAGGGTAGGATAGAATGAGAGAGAGGGAGAGAGAGGGAGAGAGAGGGAGAGAGAGAGAGAGAGAGAGAGAGAGAGAGAGAGAAAGAGAGATAGAAAGAGAGAGAGAGAGAGAGGGATAGAGTAATAGAAAGCGAGAGAGACGAAAAAAAGAGAAAAAGAGAGAATGACAGAGAGAAAAAAAGAGATGAAAAAGAAACGGGATTAATAGAAAAAAATAGAGACAAAGAAAAAAAGAAACACAGAAAGAAAAAAAAAGTAAGAAAGAGAAAAAGAGACATAGACGACAACACAGAGAGACGAAGACTTATCCTTGTACCTTCGGCAGCGCCAAGCCAATGAAAATGGAGACACCCAAGACGAAGAGGTTCCTGGAGGAGTTGAGGTCGACGAACTGCAGCGAGGAGAGGCCCACCGCCGCAACCATGCCGAAGATGATGCAGAACACCCCGCCCACCACAGGCTCCGGGATGCTGGCAAACAGGGCGCCGATCTTGCCCAGCATTCCAAAGACGATCATGAACAGAGCCGCGTACTGCACCACGCGCCGACTGCCCACCTGTTTGGGGGTTTTAGAAAAATGATTTTGTGTTTCCTTTCCCTGGCTGTGCTTCGTTCTCTCTGCCCGGATTAATCTCTCTCCCTCTTTCTCTCCCTCCTTTATCTATCTTCATCCCTCCTCCCCTCTCTCTTTCTCATTCTGCCGAAATCCCTTCTTCTGTATCAGGGAACTGACTCTCTCTCCCTCTCTTCCCCTTCCTTTCTCTCTCTCTCTCTCTCTCTCTCTCTCTCTCTCTCTCTCTCTCTCTCTCTCTCCCTCCCTCCCTCCCTCCGTCCCTCCCTCTCTCTCTCTCTCTCTCCCCCCTCTCTCTCCTTCTCCCTCCCCCCTCTAATCTCAAATCCCCAATCCATCCCCATGTACCAATACACAGCAAACGCTTTCAATCAGGAAACCTTCGTGACGCCAATAATCCCGATGTTCTCTGCATAGGAGGTCGTGCCGTTGCCGGTGCCCCAGATGCCAGCCAGGAGGCAACCGAGTCCTTCAGTGCCAATGCCACGGTTCACAACGTGGATAGGAGGTGGTGGAGCCCCTAGGGGAGGATGGATGAAGGAATGCTATTTGGAATATTGAGTTGAAGGGATTGCTATTATTCTTTTTTTTTCGTTGTTGAAATACTAAATAATAGGGTTACCCTTATTCTCATTTTAAAACGCAGGAGCTCAGAAGGAGTCATAAAGGTCACACTTTTATCATTCTAGATATCAAGCGGAAGAGTTGCATTTCGGAACATCTCAAAGCATAACAATTCTCTCCGATTTCACCACTCGACCGACCTGCCAGCCTCGCACACGCGTAGTAATCCCCGACGCTCTCAATGATTGACGCGATGACACCGGCCAGCATTCCAAACACGCCTGCCACTGTTACTGTCGGCAGACCCCATTGACCTGGAAGTGTGACGAGTCATTTAGGACTTCCTTATGACCTTATTCCTACTTTTGGCGTTTGTTCTTAACTTTATGATTTGGTGTTGGTGTCAAGGAAGTGATTTTCGTTACTTTTAAGACACAGGGAAGAAACGGAAATCATGTCGGAGATCATGTGTTTTGGAAATGCATTATATCTCTCTCTCTTTCTCTCTCTCTCTCTCTCTCTCTCTCTCTGACTCTTTCTCTCTCTCTCTCTCTCTCTCTCTCTCTCTCTCTCTCTCTCTCTCTCTCTCTCTCTCTCTCTCTCTCTCTCTCTCTCTCTCTCTCTCTCTCTCTCTCTCTCTCTCTCTCTCTCTCTCTCTCTTTGACTCTTTCTCTCTCTCTCTTTCTCTCTCTCTTTCTCCCTCTCTCTCATGAGATGCACCTCACATCGTCTCTCTTTTAGAATTTCGTGTCCCTCTGACTCAAGCGCAATCGAGGCCCGACCCATCAGCTAATAAAGGAAGTCTCCTCCCGACCACTTCCTCCTTCCTCGTACCTGGATAAGGGATCCTGAACCAAGGGGAGCTGGCGATGAGTCCTGCCGAGGCGTCCGAGCGAGCCTTGCTGCCCTCAGGAAAGACTCCGGCGGAGGTCAGGACGGCGCACAGAACCCACGACACGAGGACGGCGAGCAGCACCTGCGCCGACGCGGGGCCAAGGAGTGGGCGCCGATTAGTAATTCGACGGGAGGGGGAGGAGGAGGAGGAGGAGGGGGAGGGGGAAGGGGAGAAAGAGGGGGACGAGGAGGGGGAAGGGGAGAAAGAGGGGGACGAGGAGGGGGAGGAGGGGCAAGAGGATGCGGAGGAGGAGGGGGAGAAAGAGGGGGAAGAGGAGAAGGGGTAGGAGGAGGAGGGGGGGAGGGGGAAGAGGATGGAAAGAAGGAGGGGGAAGAGGATGGGAAGGAGGAGGAGGAGGAGAAGTAGAAGGAGGAGGAGGAGAAGGAGGATTATGAGTAGGAAGAGGGAGATGGAGGGGGGGGGAGGAGGAGAAGCAGGAGGAGAAGCAGGAGGAAGAAGGAGAAGGAGGAGGAGGAGGAGAAAGAGGGGAGTGAAAAGAAGGAGGATATGGAGATAGAGAAAGAGAGTGAGAAAAGAGGAGGAGGAGGAGAAGATGAGAGAAGAGAGAGGAGGAGGAAGGAAGGAAGGAAGAAAGTAGGAGGAGAGAGAATTAGGCTAAACGTGATGACGATGATGATGATGATAACAATAATATTTTTAGTAATAATAATAATAACAACAATGACATTAATGATGATAATGTGAAAGATAATTAGGACAACAACTACAATGATAATAATGATAATGATGATAGTAATAAAAATAGTAGAAAGAAAATAATGATACAAACGATCATAATAGTGAAAATAATAACGATAATAATAATAATATTAGTAATAATTGTGGCAATATGGATAATAATAATGATAATAACAACAATAATAGTAATAACAATAACTAGAATGATGATAACGATAGCCATAAAAATCACAACAACAAGAACAACAACAACAACGAATCATGATAACAAAAATAACCTTACAAACAGCATGACCAAAATGCTTACCGGGAAAAGCTTGAAAACATAAACCCTGGTGGAGGAAAATCCCTTCGCTCTGCTGTACGTCAGCATCGGAATACCAACTTCCCTGAGGTACTGCGAGAAAAGCACCAGGAGTACCATCGTCCTGGTAATGGTTGAGAAAAGGAAAAGTGGTGAGTGTGGGTGTGGTTGTTGTGAGTGCGTGTGGGGTGTTTGTGAGGTGTTTGTGAGTAGGGTGTTTGTGAGTGCAGTCGTTTGTTTGTGAGTGGGGTGTTTGTGAGCGGGGTGTGTGTGAGCGGGGTGTTTGTGAGTGCGGTGTTTGTGAGTGCAGTCGTTTTATTGTGAGTGGGGTGTTTGTGAGCGGGGTGTTTGTGAGCGGGGTGTTTGTGAGTGCGGTGTTTGTGAGCGGGATGTTTGTGAGTGCGGTTAGGAGTGCAGTGTTTCTGAATGTGGTCGTTATGAGCGCGAGTGGGATGTTTGTGAGCGTGGTGTTTGTGAATGCGGTCGTTGTGAGTGCGGTGTTTGTGAGCGGGATGTTTGTGAGTGCGGTCGTTTTGCGTGCGGTGTTTGGAGTGGGGTGTTTGTGAGTACGGTCTGTGATAAGTTTAATTTCGGAGAATTCAGTAGGATGTGCTTGTTTTTGCGCTCAGTGGCTGTAACCAGGATATCTGCTTACAAAAAGTTCTTAACCTGTATCTCTTTACTTATCTACTTGTTTACCTACCAACTCCATCTGTCTCTCTATCTAACCATCTATTCATCTGATTGTCCATCTATCCATCAGTCTATCTATCTATCCATCCATCTATCAGTCTATATATCTATTTATATGCATATATCTATATAAACCAATCAACCTATCTATTATCCTACCGTCAATATGTCTACTTTCAAACACATCCACGCAAGCACTTGTCTATCATTGCTTCCAAATCCTCTTGCAATAATGCCAATCAACATGCAACATCCAGCGTCCTTACGTGCCAGAGAGGCCCCAGTGCAGGGCCGCCTTCTGCGCCGCCACCTCGGAGAGCGAGAGGCCGACCAGGGTGACGGTGGGCGTGATGACCAAGGGCGTGATCCAGCCGATCAGGAGACCGATCAACCCTGAAACGTAGTACACACACATATGTAGATATATATGTATATGTGTGTATATATATATATATATATATATATATATATATATATATATATATATATATATATATTCATCTATTCATTTATATATATATATACACACATATACATATACATATATATACATATATGTATATATATATATATATATATATATATATATATATTTATATATACATATATATATATATATATATATATATATATATACATATATATATATATATAAATATATATATAAATATATATATATATATTTATATATATATATACATACATATATGTGCTATTATTATGAATATGTTATTATACACACATAATATATGTTATTATTATACATATACATATAATTATATATAATCATATATATATATATATATATATATATATATATATATATATATATAAATATATATATGTATATATGTATGTATGGATCCTCCTCACCTGTGAATCCCATGAGGATCTGGAACAGCGCCGACACGGCGATGGCTCCCTGGATCTCCCTCATGCGCTGTTGCCACACCTCCTGCCTCTCCGCCTCCGTCATGCCCTCGGGCAGGGCGTCGCAGGCGTCGTAGCTGGTCGTGATGATGGCGATTGTCGGGACGATGAAGCTGGCCGTCCCGCCCTGGACGATCGGCAGTCTGGCGGGGCGAAGCGGAAGCTTAGCTTTTACCTCGGGCTCTTGGGCTTTCCCTGGAGGGAAGCGTGTCAAGGGAGCGGGAAGAGGAAGGGTAAAGGGGAGTGACACCTGGGTTTGTGTGCAGAAGTAGACATTACGATGTCTACTTCAAACTCACAATCGCACCCAAACACAGGCACACACTCGCTCAAACTCACAATCGCACCCAAACACAGGCACACACTCGCTCAAGCTCACAATCGCACCCAAACACAGCCACACACTCACTCAAACTCACAATCGCACCTAAACACGGGCACTCACTTGTCCAAGCTCACAATTGCACCCAAACACAGCCACACACTCACTCAAACTCACAATCGCACCTAAACACGGGCACTCACTTGCCCAAGCTCACAATCGCACCCAAACACAGCCACACACTCGCTCAAGCTCACAATCGCACCCAAACACAGCCACACACTCGCTCAAGCTCACAATCGCCCCCAAACACGGGCACACACCCAATTACATTCAATCCCCTAATCGCTTCCCTCTATACACGATCACCCAACCTCCCCATCACCCCATCAACACCCCCTCTCCCATACCCATACCCCAAAGTCAGTCCCTCCCTTGAACTCCGCTTCCCCCTTCCTCTGCCCCAAATCCACCCCCAAACCCACTGGAAACTACTTCCCTAACGCAACCCCAGCGCCCCCTCCCGCAAACCAACCTCAGCAACCAATCCTTCCTCTCCCCCTCCCCCCTCCCTCCTCCCCCTCCCCTACCCCTTCCCTTTCCCCCTCCCCTTCCCCCCTCCCCCCTCCCTTTCACCTCCTCCCCTTCCCTATACTCCCCTTCGTACTCCAACCCCCTCCCTTTCCCCACTAACATGCAACGCCCCCCCCCCCCCTCCTTTCTTTCGGGGACGGCGCGCCCAGCCCACCTGCAGCCGAACGTCGTCTGCAGGAGGGTGATGATTCCCGACACGAAGATGATGGTGGAGACGAGGTGTCCTCTGGCAGGATCGGATTCCTCGATGCAAAAGAGTCCCACGAGGATGAAGGGGATGGAGATGGAGGACGTGGCCATCGTTAAGTAGTGCTGAGAAGTATGAGGATTGATTGAGTTGATGAGCGAAATCGTAGCATTTTCAAAGTTCGAGACAGAATGAGGGACACGTTGAAATAGGAATAATAAAATCGAATGAATTTGGATGTGGAAAGCTTTATGATTCGAAATACCAGTAAGAATCACAAAGAAGTAGGCACAATAACGAGCACACTTATATATGTTAGAACACTATCACAGTAAGAATGAATTAACATTTCGAATTCTTAAAGAAAGTCCTTCTGATGCAGCCAATCAAAAAATAGTTCTTAATTCAATGTTATTCTTTTTATCATTATCATTACCATCATTACTCGCGATATCAATATAATCATCCAAATTGTCATAATTACTATCGCCATCATAATTATTATCATTATTATCGTCACTATTATTGTTTTTATCATTACCATTACCATCATTACTCTCGATATCAATATCATCATCATTATCAAAACTATCATAATTACTATCACCATCTAAATTACTATCATTATTACCGTTACTATCACCCCCCCCCCCCCCAGGCAGTAAGTCCTCAAAAACCTTGCTTCTCCCTTAGAACCTGGGGGGGGGGGGGTGATAGTAACGGTAATGATGATAGCAATTTTGACGGTGATAGTAATTATGACAATTTTGATAATGATGATATTGATATCAAGAGTAATGAGGATAATGGTAATGATAAAAGCAAAAATAGTGACGATAATAATGATGATGATAATGATGCTGATAATAATGGTAAGAATAATAATGATGATAATAATGATAATGATAACATAAGTAGTAATAAGATAAAAATAACAATAAAGCAAATGATAATGATATTGCTCACAATAGCCATAACGACAACAAAAACAGTAAGAATAAAAATAGCAAAAGTAATGATCAAAGCAATCGTAATGACACCGATAGCCCCAGTCTAGCCCTTTGTCCCACCTGCAAGCCCAGGAGAAGGCACATTGACCATGGCGGTGACTCGTCGACTTTATACAATAGATCTGATGACCTTGGCGCGACCTTGGCTGTTTCTTCGCCATTTGGCTTTGCATTCGCGACTCCCTGTCCTTCGGCGACTCCTCCTGCTTCCTGTTCGGCTGCGTCCTGCAATGCAGTAGAGAGGGGGTGGAATGCGGGTTCGATATGTTTAAGTGTGCGTGTTTGATATATATATATATATATATATATATATATATATATATACACATAAATAAATAGATATGTTTGATTATATATATATAAATATATATCTATCAAACATATCTATTTATTTATGTATATATATGTGTATATATATATATATATATATATATATATATATATATATATATATATACATATATATATATATATGTATATATATATATATATGTATATATATATATATATATATATATATATATATATATATATATATATATATATATATATAGATAGATAGATAGATAGATAGAGAGTATATACATAAATACATAGATATGTTTGATAATATATATATATATATATATATATATATATATATATATATATATATATATATATATGTATATATAAATATATATATATGTATATATATATATATATATATATATATATATATATATATATATATATATATATATATATATAAAGAGAGAGCGAACGCAAGAGGGAGAGAGAGAGAGAAAGAGACGTACAGAAACATACAGCGTACTTCAACACCCAAAGTTTCCAAATACAGCATAAAACAACATACACACACAAATACACAAATGCACAACCACACACCCACTCACACGCCTCCCCCCCCCCCCCCCCACATATATGTACACACGCACAGCCGCGCTTATGAAATATCTTTTAAAGTAACGGCATATATCTTATCCAGCGGCACGATCTAAACGGAATCCTACATAGACAGACACCGCAGTGGACTTCAAGGTCGTGGCATTGAGCTGAGAGGAAACATGCAGAATAATCTTGAATAGAATGCTGTTCTTACGTATTCTTACAATGTATTCTTAGGTAACTCTTGCGCTTGTGAGGGTGTGTTTTGACTTATATTCTGTGTTCGATAGTGTTTTTTTTATAGCATTGAAAACGAACTACTTAGGATGATGAGTGAAAGCATTGCACGAGGAGGATCTTTTCTTGGTGATATTTTGTTATTCCTGTTGAGAATTTGAGGCACATTGCAACTGTCTAATTAAATGCCTATCCTTCTTTGCACTCATCCATCGGTCGGTCTATCTACCTTTCTATCCATCCATCAATCTGTCATGTCTCTCTCTCTCTCTCTCTATCTATCCATCTAACCACCTGTTTACCTATCAATTTCTCTATATAATTAGGTGTGTGAGTTTCCCTTTATAGGACATACTCACATACACATCCATAGACTTAATAGGAACTCTCACCTCCGCTTCGGCTTCGAATGATGGGTTGACTGACATGCTGAATCAGTCGAGGCTCTCGCTATCACGGTACACAAGCTTCACAAGCAAACAGTCTATTTATTTGCGATTTTTTTTCCAGCTTGGCTCTTCTTCTTTCATTTACCCTTTTTTTTAATCAATCTGTACGTATATGTTCACTTTTACTTTCACTTTTTCTTGCCATCGGTTTGATGCATCATGGAATTTTCCCCGGTTGCAATATTTTCCCTCGAGGCCTCTTATAGAAATGAAACTGTAGCCCACATATCGCGACAGGTTCCACAAGATTCAAAATTCCAGGGAAATCCCGACTGCAGGCCGCGAGAACGTCAGCAAGCAAGAATCCCTTGCACACGCAACAAGCAAGCGAACTCTACTGTCCGTACCGGTTCTTCCATCGCAAGCCCCCCCACCACCACCACCACCACTCACCCATCCCCCACTTTGCTTAAAGTGAACACACGTACAGTCGTACATATGCACGACACACACGCGCGCCTATTTGTCTGACTTTCATATATGTAAACATATCGGTCTATACGTCTATATACATATGTACATATGTATATATATATATATATATATATATATATATATATATATATATATATATATATATATATATATATATATATATATATATATATATATATATATATATATATATATATATATATATATATATATATATATATACATATATATATACACACATTAGGCATCTGAGATATTGTTTGCCAGAAGTGTGATGTCGTCAGCGAAATCCAGATCAGTAAGATATGTTCCTGGGAATCTGAACGAGAGGCTCTTCCCGAGGGCGAAACCAGAATCTTCGCCAACTTCGTTCTCTGCGTTTCTCATGATGTAGTCGATGACAACCACGAAGAGATGGGTGCCATGGGGCCTCCTTGTAGCACGCCTGCTGTGACGCCGAAGTTTTCGCTACGTCCATCAGGTGTAATGACGTGGGCTGTAGTTCCTTGGCAGAGGGCCATGCCTAGCCTCAGATTTTTTTTTCTGGAATGCCATAGACGTCGAGGATCTGGTTGAGTTTGACTGAGTCGAATTCCTTGCTGAAATTAATTAATATTAGGAAGTCATCTATACTTCTTCTGAGAGCCATAATGCGTTGGGTTTTGCAACGACCAGTACGAAAGCCGTTCTGGTTTTCTCTAAATAATTTGTCAAGATGCAGTCTAACGTGGGCGAGCGACCCCTCGATAGTTTCCCTGACTTGAACTGTCACCTCTCTTGTAGATAGGTATGATTTGCGATCTCAGCCAATCATCGGGATCTTTTCTTCTTCATGTTGCTGAGAAGGGCTTAGGGCTTCTGCTAGATCGGTTGCACTTTCAGCAGTTCTGGAGGCATTTCACTTTCTCCTCCTTTACGTTCATAGCTGCAGCGGTCACTTCTTCCATTTTGAAAGGTCTGACAGAAAGGTCTTCGAAGACTAAACCCACTTCTTTGTCAATAGTTAGTTCTTTAGCAGTTAGTAGACTCTTTAGGCGGTCTTGTAGCTTTTTTTTTTTGTAGCCTTCTTCTGCAGACTTGGCTGATATCCTGCATGGGGTCTCACTCTCCTGCCAGTCAGTTGGTTTATGGCTTTGAGAGCTTCTTTAGATCTGATCTCGTGGTGTCCTTTCAACTGTTTCTGCAATGTTGTTGTAG
>BOPN01001169.1:232294-234794 GCA_017312705.2 Penaeus japonicus | reverse complement strand
ACAAACTAAAACATAACAAAAGGATTCCAAAAAAAACAAAACGAAGAGCGAAGAAGGAACAAAGAAAGAAAGAAAGAGAGAAAGAAAAGAAAGAACACAGGAAGCGGGAAAAAAATACCCCCCTAAAAAAAAAAAAAAAAATAAATAAATAAATAAATAAATAAATAAATAAATAAATAAATAAATAAAATACTTACGGGGAAGAGCTTGAAGATGTAGACTGGCGTAGTGGAAACTCCCTTCTCCTTGCTGTATGAGAGCAGAGGGACAGCCACGTTCCTCAAGTACTGGGAAAACAGAATCAGCAGCGCCATTGTCCTGTGGAGGAGGAGAGGAGGAGGAGGAGGAGGATAAACCGAGGAAAATAATAATTGAAAAAAAATATATATTGATATTGGTTATATCAGTGATGGAAATTGGTATGATGATTTTATTAGAGATGGTAATTAAAGTAATGATGATAAGAATATAATGATAATGATGATGGTAGTAATAGGAGTAGTAGTAGTAATTGTAATAATGATAATGATAATAATCATAATAACAATAACGATAATAATAGCATTGCTGATAACGAAAATAAAGAAGATAATGATAGTGATAATAATAATAATAGAACGATAAAGATAATAAGGACAAAAACAGTAATAACAATAGCAGCATGATAATCATAACATATTAACAATAATTATAATAATCTTAATAATAACAGCAATAATAGTAATTTCTTCAAACGAAATTATCATTATTATCATCATCAAAGATGCTGATTTTGTGTTGCTTCCTGTTTTTATCATCATCATGGTAACTATTATTAATACCATCATAATCATGATCATCGTGTTTCATATTATCATTATCATTACCATCAACATCATCAGTGCTATTGCCATACTTATTAATATTTTCTTCTATTATCATTGTCATTATCATCATTATCATCACTATTATTATCATTATCATTTTTATTGTCCTCATTATTATCATTATCATTATTATTATCATCATCATCATCATCACTTGTTATCATTATTACTATCAATATTATCAATATTACTATCATCATCATCAATATTACTATTACTATCATTATTATTATGATTATCAATATCATTATCACCATTACCATAATCATCATCATCAAAATCATTACTATTTGGGGTCCAACTTCAGACATTGGTCTACAAAGACTCCATGGCAACGGACAGTCCAGGAGTTTCAAAACAAGAAGAAATGAATAATACAAAATATCAACACACACACATTTAATCCACACTCCCAACTAACCCAACCACACACACACGTACACGCGCGCACACACACACACACACACACACACACACACACACACACACACACACACACACACACACACACACACACACACACACACACACACACACACACACACACACAATCAAACACACACACACACACACAACACACACACACACACACACACACCCCTCCCGCCCACTCACATGAACGAGATGCCCCAGTGCAGAGAGGCTTTGTCAGCAGCGACCTCGAACAGAGACAAGCCAACCAGAGCCACTGTTGGTGCGATGGCTAGCGGTGTGATCCAAGTGAGCAATAGTCCAATGATGCCTGGGGAAAAAGATATATATACAGATATGCATAATTATATATATGTGAATATGTATTCGTGTCTGTCGAGGGAAAGGTTATTCATTGTGTTATTTCCTCATAGGTTGAGATGGTGAATTAGTTTTCATTTCGCGTGGAATCGTATCTATTTGTCAACCATACTGTAAGGATAACACTGATTATAACTGTTAGTTATTACTATCATTATTATCATCATTATCATTATCTCTATTATTTTCATCATTATTACCATCATCGTTCTTCTTATCATAATTATCATCATCATCATCATCATCAATTTATCATTATCATCATCATCACTTAAGCATCATTACCATCACTATCATTACAATCATCAACATCACTATCATGATCATTATAAACACATACATATTTGTCTTCACAACTCTCCCTTCGCCACAATAACGAGGCTCATGAGGAGGCTACACAAGGCTATAGTGTTTGTCACTGTAGCCCTCAAGGCAAAGTATTTGAAGCCGTGTTCTTTATGGTGGTTATTACCTTATTGTTATCATCATCATAACCTTCATGGTTATCATCATCATTATCATTTTTAATAGAAGCAGTTGTTGTGATAGTGGTGATATTACCATGGTATTTGTTGTTGTTTTTATAATTAGCATCATTATTAGTACTACTATTATAACTGACACTATTACTATTTTCATCGATATTGTTACTGCTATTGCTAAAATCATCATTATCATCATTATCATTATTGTCATTACCATCATTATCATCATAATCATCATTACTGTCATTATCATCATCATTATTATTGTCATTATCATCATTATTATGATCCTTATCATTATCATCATTATCATTATCCTCATCATTATCATTCTTGTCATCATCATCATCATCATCA
>BOPN01001169.1:211261-227194 GCA_017312705.2 Penaeus japonicus | reverse complement strand
ATATATATATATATATATATATATATATATATATATATATATATATATATATATATATATATATATATATATATATATATATATATATATATATATATCAATATATATATCATATATGTATATATTTTTTCATATCATATCTATTAATTTTCTAGACTTTTTTCTGGTCTTTTTAACACACTGTTGGCACTGTTGATCTCTTTTAGAATGTAACCATCACTATCATTATCAGAATTATCATTATCTTTTTTATTTTCGTTATTATTACAATCATTGTTGTCATCATAATCATTATCATTATCATTTATCTATTATCATTGTTACCAGTATTATTCTTATTACCATTATCATTATAATCATTGTTATGTCAATATAATTATCATCATTATTTTCACGATTATTATTATCACTGTTATCATCATCATTGTTAGCATTATCATCATTATAATTACTATTATCTTTATCATTATCATACTTGTTCTTATTCTTTTTATCATCATTATTGCTAATATTATCATAATCATCGTTATCATTTTAATGATTGCCATTATCATCATTATCATTTTAGACATTATCATTCTGATTTTATTTACTATTATTATCATAAGCATCGTTATCATTACGTTTTTTGTTTGTTTGTTTGTTTGTTTGTTTTTTGCTCTTACTATTAGCATTTCTATCATTATTATTTTTATCATCATAACTATATCATCATTGTTATAATTATTGTAATTACTATTATCATCATCATTATTTTTACCACGATCATTTTTCTTGTCATTGCTATTATCAGTATCGCCCTTCCTACTGACATTTTCATTATCATTGTTATTATTATTATTATAATCATTATCACTATCATTATCATCACTATTATCATCATTATTTTTTTTCGTTAATGTTATCACCTGTGTATGTCTGTGTATGTGTGCACATGTTCACATACACATGAACGAGAACTTAGGTGCATACAATCATTCTTTTGCTATTTCTCTTCCTTTAGAAAATAAGCTCAGGGATTTTTTTATCTTACAGGAAAAGCAGCCTTTTTTTAGTTTGAAAAGAAAAACAAATATATAAAAAAAATAATAATAAATAAAAAAATAAATAAAAATCATTTTATGATAACGATAGAATTAGTAGCTCGAATAAAATGCGAGGTTGAGTATTTTTTAAATTAAATATATATATATCACTTCCAATCCGTGTTAAGTTTTTTTTCTTCGTTTCTATTGTCATTGTTATTAAACTTTCTTTTTTAGTCTGAACGATATCTGAGGAAATGACTGTTTTTTTTTTTTGTTTTTTTTTCTAAGTGTGTGTGTGTGTGTGTGTGTGTGTGTGTGTGTGTGTGTGTTGTGTGTGTGTGTATGTGTGTATGTGTGTGTGTGTGTGTGTGTGTGTGTGTGTGTGTGTGTGTGTGTGTGTGTGTGTGTGTGTGTGTGTGTGTGTGTGTGTGTGTGTGTGTGTGTGTGTGTGTGTGTGTGTATGTGTGTGTGTGTGTGTGGCTGTGGAAGCGTATGTGTGCTTAAATTACTGCATATATGCGTATATAAGTAATTTCACCTATAGTTGTCAACATCCATCCTTAAATGTATAGAAAGATATAAGAAACTAAACGCATGACGCTAGGAAGTAAATCCGTGTTCTCGGCGTCTAATTCAAATGCAAATAATCAAGACAATATAAAACATTCCTTTTAAGTTATTTTTAAATTATGAAAAAGAGACTGGGGTGAATAATTTTGCCTTTACTTAATTCTGTCTTTTAATGTTTTTTATGAATAAATATGATTCTGATTCTATTTCGATAATTCTGTTATTATCATTGATCTATCGTTTTTATTCTCATGATTAACTCACTGACGATAGATGTACTGGCCACAATGTTTGTTTTTTATTTTTTTTTCCCCATTTTTTTTTTTTTTTTCTTTTTTTCTTTTGCATATACAAAGGCCCTAGTCATCAAGAAGTCTATTCCTAAGCTTAATTGACTTCACTTGCCTACCTCATTACTTGAATTTTCGGATTTATATTTTTATTACTGCATAGCCATCAAGGTTATTGATAATGGAAATCAAAATGAAAAACCCTTTCCCCGGAGTTTCAAGGAATTGGGTAAATAGGCGAGGTCAAGTAGTCATAGTGACTAATTCTGCGTTTGTGAAGCCATCAATGAGTTCAAACCGTACATACAGCTCATATACTTTGAGTTAATCATGAGAATAAAAACGATAGATCAATGATAATAACAGAATTATCGAAATAGAATCAGAATCATATTTATTCATAAAAACATTAAAAGACAGAATTAAGTAAAGGCTTTCTTGACAACCAACAAAAAGTATCTACAGATAAAACAAACATACAAGTTTTTATGTACTCCACTTCTACAAGAATTAATTTTAAAATACTTTCAGCTTCAATAGTACCCTCTAAGTAACGCGCCGATTTGATATCTAATTCCCTTGAAATAACAGAATTATTATCTTTAGGATTTGGTCTCCTTGACGACTAATGGAAACGCAACATGTGAAGACTCTTTTTCCGAACTTTAAACACGTGCATATGGTAAAACAAGAATAATCTCGATCGTTAACACTTAAACATAACATCCTTCGACATAAAAGCTAAAAAGCATAAACGACTTTCTTATCTTTATAGTCTCGTGCCCACTTAACCATATTATCCACCCACAAAAGAATATACTACCATTTTCTTTCCTTATTTTCAACGGATATGAATATTTCCTTCTGTAAATTGGATAGAATCTATTAGGTGTGAATATTCACGAAATCTACGCTCTTTCACCTTTAGACTATTCGACTATCTGAATAGCATAATTATCACTGATTGTACATACAAAGAAGGTGCGAAAAAGGAGAAACGTTGCATCCAGATATCATTCTCATAGGCTATTCAAACGCGCCCCAAAAAGTTTGCAATAACATAGAGTGGCTAAACTAAAAGCGCGGAAGATACAAACACAAGATCAAAGAGAGAACAACACACAACACAGGTGAGACACTCGACCTGGGTATCATAAAGAACTCGGGAACAAAGGCCTAAAAGCGGCAGCTGTTTGTGTAGAAAAGAAAGTGAGTGAGTGAGAGAGAGGGAGAAAGAAAGAGAGAGGGAGAAAGAGAGAGAGAGAGAGAGAGAGAGAGAGATAATGAGTGAAAGAGAGAGAGATAAAGAGTGAAAGAGAGAGAAAGGGGGGCGAGGGAGAGACAGAGAGAGATAAGAACAGGAAAAGAGGGAGAGTGGCCATAAGAGAGAAGTATGAGGGGAGGAGAGATAATGAGAGAGAAAAAGGGGGAGAGAGGTAACAAGGTAATCCAAACATTCAGAATTAATTGAACAGGACGGGACTCTAAAGCTTAAGATCATAGGCATCCTATTCTTCAATAATCTATATCATTCGTCTTTTAAACCTCACCCAGAAGAGGAGGATATGCTGACATTAGTAAATCAAGAATCGTCAATTTAGCGGTAACTAATCATAATTATTTCCTTAAATTCAATCAGTCACGAAATTATTTTGCAAATCTTCTAATCTAACATTACTTCAAAATTGGGACAGTCATTAAGCAGTTCAAGTACCGACCAATCATAGCTTTCGTCATCATTAGCCAATCATAAAGCCCTAATCTTGGATAAATCAAAGTCTCGCTGACACCAATATATAATATACTAAACACATGACATCACCAACCTATCAGAAAAGACTTCTCTAACATCAAGACATCAACCAGTCACGAGACAAAACCTCTTTGACATTAACTAGCTATAAGACATCTGTCTAACACCGAGGATCATCAGACCTCTCTCTAACATCAGCTAATCATAGGACGCTGCTCTAACACCACATAACCATAGGGTATCCTTTAAACATCAATCAATCATGTGACATTAACCAATCATGAAAGACAGCTTAGACATCAACCAGTTACATGGCACCTCGCTAACATCAACCAGTCGTAGGACAATTGTCAATCATAAGACATCCCTCCGACTAATCATAATCATAGCAAACCTTTCTAACACCAAATAATCATACCATACCACTCTAACATCAACCAATTATAACATATCTTCCTAACACTAGCTAAACCTAACCCACATTTCTAACACTAACTAGATTTAACACATCTTTCTAAAAGCAACCAACCGTAACACTACCTTTCTATAACCACCTATTCATAAAACACCTTTCTAACACCAACTAATCGTAACACACCTTTCTAACACTAACTAAACTTAACACACCTTTCTAAAACCAACCAATCATAACACACCTTCCTAACACCAACCAACTAATCATAACACACCTACCTAACACCAACCAACTAATCAAAACACACCTTTCTAACACCAACCAACTAATCAAAACACACCTTTCTAACACTAACAAAACCTAAACACCAACCAACTATCAGACACCTCTTAGACCTCAACAAATCATAAAACACGTCCCTAACACTTTTTTATTTTTATTTTATTCATTTGATTATTCATTTATTTTTATTTTATTTATTGGTTTATCTATTTATTTTTATTTTATTTTTTATTTCTTTATTTTATTTTTTTTTTTTTTTTTTTTTACCTTTCTATTTCCTCTCCCCGCCCCAGGTTTGGCGTTGGTTTTGGTTTCTCGATGATCTACGGGGCGCTCCTCACCAAGACTAACAGGATCTCCCGGATATTCGACTCTGCGTCCAGGTCAGCGCGCAGGCCTGGGTTCATTAGCCCGAAGAGCCAGGTCATCATCACGTGTTCTCTCGTGTCCGTCCAGGTGAGACTCTTATTGTCTTTGTTTGTATTAGCAGGGATAGAGATAGAGATACGTGTATGGGATTTTGATGTTCAGGGTCAGTTTTCTGGGCGATTTCTCTCTCTTTTTTTTTTTTTTTTTTTTTTTTTTTTTTTTCTTTCTTTGATTCTCTCTTTCTCTTTCTATGTTTTTTTTTTCTCTCTCTCTCTTTCTTTCTCTCTCTCTCCATCTTCTTCAAGTACTACCACTTTTTCTTCTACAACTTCTTATTTGTATCTATATTTTGTTTATTCCTCTTCTTCTTCCTCTTGTACTTCTTTTTCGTCTTTTATTTTTTTCTTCTTATTCTTCTGCTTCTTCTTTGTCTTCTTTTTTCTTCTTCCTCCTTTTCTACTTCTTCCTCTTCTTTTTCTTCTCCTTTTTGTCCCCCTCCTCCCATTCCTCCTAATTTTCTCCCTTTTTTTCCATTACTAAATCTTCTTCTCCTTTATCTTCTTCCTCTTTTTCCATTTTGAATAAATATTTCGTTATATACAGCAATATATCAACCAAGGAAATGTTATGAGGATATCTACGTTTATATAAACAAACACTGTGGACAAGAAATCTCACTAACAAATTTTCAAGTAAATACACAAACGAATGACAAATGAGCATTTCAGTTGGGGATGAAAGTCAGAGTTCGGTCAGTCCGAGTAAAAGATTTGCCAAAGTTAGTCCGGAGTTCGAAGCCTCGACCGGACGCGATGGCAAGCATACTACTCCCACATCGATCGCAAATTTGATGTGTCAACTTTCCACATTCAATTTGAAAGTTTTCGAATAATTCTTCATTCTCGGATGCGATCGGATATTCATCCTTTTTTTTTTTTTTTTTGGGGGGTGGGTGGGGGGGGAGGAAAGGGTTATGGACCATTTTCACCAACCATGAAGATGATGTTTATGTAGGTAGTCGTGTGATAGCTTTGGAGGTTCAGGCACTTTTTTTTTTTTTTTTTTTTTGACAGGGCAAAATAACCACATGGCGGTCTCGGGCGTCCCTGAATATATATATATATATATATATATATATATATATATATATATATATATATATATATATATATATATATATATATATATATATATGGGTCATTTGTATCAATAATTATTTCACAACTGTTGGTCTCACATCAGGGTTATCCATTGCCTGCTTTCTTTGGTAATGCATATTCCCTCATTAGGTTTTATTCCAATCACGGTCCCCGTATAATATCTGTCATTTTATGAAGCTTACAAACAGCAATTCCCCATAACAGCTCCTTTCCCCTCGAAATCAAGTCAAATTACATGTGCCATTATGCGATGAATATCTTTCTCAACTCTGTGACGGAACCCAAAAATGACTCTCGCTTTCACTCCCTCTCTCTCTCTGTGTGTGTGTGTGTGTGTGTGTGTGTGTGTGTGTGTGTGTGTGTCTTTCTCTCTCTTTCTCTCCTTTTCTTTCTCTCTCTTTATCTCTCTCTTTTTCTCTCTCTTTCTCTCTGTCTCTGTCCCCCTGTCCCTCTCTCTCTCTCTCTCTCTCTTTCTCTCTCTCTCTCTCTCTCTCTCTCTCTCTCTCTCTCTCTCTCTCTCTCTCTCTCTCTCTCTCTCTCTCTCTCTCTCTCTCTCTCTCTCTCTCTCTCTCTCTCTCTCTCTCTCTTATTCTTGCACTCCCTCCTTCCTTCATTAACTCACTCACTCACTTATCACTACCTCCCTCACTCCCCCCCCCCCTCTCTCTCTCTCTCTCTCTCTCTCTCTCTCTCTCTCTCTCTCTCTCTCTCTCTCTCTCTCTCTCTCTCTCTCTCTCTCTCTCTCTCTCTCTCTCTCTCTCTCTCTCTCTCTCTCTCTCTCTCTCTCTCTCTCTCTCTCTCTCTCTCTCTCTTATTCTCGCACTCCCTCCTTCCCTCATTCACTCACTCACTCATCACTACTTCCCTCACTCCCTCCTCCCCTCACTCTTTCATTCACTCATTCACTCGCTCGCGCACCTACACACTCACTCAGTCATTCACTCACTCACTCACTCACTCACACACTCCCTCTCTTAAATCAATCAATCAAAAAAACAATTATTCACTCACTGACCCACCCACCCTATTAATCACTCACTTACTCACTCACTTACTCACTCTTTCCTTTCTCTTCGCCTCTCGTCCTCCTTACCTCCCTCCCTCACTCACTCACCAAATCACTCCCTCCTTGAATAAATCACCTACTCACTCATTCCCTTCCTCCCTCGCTCAATCACTCACTCATTCCCTTCCTCCCTCGCTCAATCACTCACTCATTCACTTACTCACTCATCCACCCACCCTCCTTCATTTACTCACTCACTTCTCTCCCTCCCACTTTACCTCCCTCACGCATTCACTAACTTCTTTCCTCCCTCTCTCTCCCCTCCCTCAGTCAGTCACTCACTCACTCACTGACCCACCCTGCCACTCCCTCCCTCATTATCCCTCTCACTCACTCACTTACTCACTCATTCACTCATTCACTTCTCTCCTCCCTCTCGACTTCCTTAACTCCCTCACTCACTTCTCTCCTCCCTCCCTCAATCACTCCTTCACACACTCTCTCGTTCACACACACACTTACTCGTTTACACACTCTCTCTTTCACACACACACTCACTCGTTCACACACTCTCTCGTTAGCACAAACTCACTCATTCACACACTCTATCGCTCACACACTCTCTCGCTCACACAAATTCACTCATTCACACTCTCACTTATTCACACACTCTCTCGTTCACACACTCACTCGTTCACAAACTCACTCGTTGACACACTCTCGTTGACACACTCTCTCATTCACACTCTTTCGTTCACAAACTCACCGATTCACAAACTCTCTCGTTCAAACACACTGACTCACTCGCTCACAAACTCACTCGCTCACACACTCCTCTCCTCCCCCCCAGGTGGTGGCGACGGTCGTGTGGCTGATCATCGAGCCCCCAGGATCCGGGTTCGACTACCCGACGCGCGACCAAGCCATCCTCAAATGTCGCATCAAGGACTCGTCATTTCTCCTGTCGCTGGTCTACAACATGTTCCTCATCACCACCTGCACCGTCTACGCCGTCAAGACCCGGAAGATCCCCGAGAACTTTAACGAGAGCAAGTTCATCGGCTTCACCATGTACACCACCTGCATCATCTGGCTGGCCTTCGTGCCGATATACTTCGGGACTGGCAACTCCTTTGAGGTGGGTGTCTTCTTCCCTTTTTTTTTTTTTTTTTTTTTTTTTTATATATAAGATATTGCTGGGGGTTTTGTTATTGGTGGTGATCGTTGTTTAGATGATTGTTTGTAATTGTATTATTGATAATAATGATGGTAATGATTATTGTGATTATTATTATTGTTATCGTTTTTGTTGCCATTATTACTATTTTTATTGTCGTTGCTGCTGTCATTGTTAGTATTATTGTTTTTATTGGTATTATTATCATCCTTATTGTTGTTATTGTCATTATCATTAGTATTAGCTATACTATCATTATTTTTATCAGTATAAATTGTTATTATTATCACTATCATTATCAGTTATGATATTGCTATTATAGTAATTATTCTTACCATCGTCATTATTGTTATCATAATTACCATTATTACTATTATTACTTCATCATTCTCTTATGATGAACGTTTTAGTATCTAACTGTTATGATACAATAGCTAATGAAAAGCGCTGCAGGTTACTTTTAACTCTTGTTTTGCAAAGAGAACACATCAAAGGGTATTTTCACTTAATTACACTTTGAAAGTTTAGTTCTAATTGACTTGTGAGTTTTTTGTGTGACCGCCCACTTCAATTAATTTCCATTGCATATACTTATCATCCACACAGTATACGTATGTACAAGTTGAAAACTAGTGTACACGAATAAAAAAAAACACACACACAAATAAAACTCTTCAGGAAATTGTTCTTGCAACAACTTGCATTCTGGTTTATTTTGGGTGTGTTCCACATTTATACTAGTTTCTTCTTTTGAAGTTTAATGCCTACATACACTTACTTCGGCTATAAAAACTTATTTTTTGGGGGGAGGGATATATATGCACCTTCGAGCTATGATTACGTAATGTTAACAGAGTTTTAACAACCCACGCTGCAGAAATTTTGGTACGCGGAGCAAACATATCAGTCGTCCATTGTTTAGTGCTATTGTGTGCAACAGCGGATTCATTGCATTTTCCATTTCCGTGTAAAAACTTTTTTTCGTAATCCTCAAACAATAGGGCGTAAGCTGTTGCAACACTGAGAAACCTTTACGTATTCCCTCAATCATGAGAAGGAAACGTTTTTATTTTATGCCTTTCTTACGATAGTGAAAAGAAAAAATCATTAGTTACATAATATATCCTCATGCGTTGCAAGGATCAAAGCGCTCAGTACGAAACATAATGAGAAGAAGAAAAAAATGATGGAAAAAGGGGAAAAAGACGCACATGCTGAAAGCATAAATAAACATCACCATCGTACGATTATCTAATCCGTTCTAATCTGTCGTTCCTTATGCAAATGTTCTCACGAGGGGAAAAACATAAATCTCTCTAGCAAACGAAAGAGGTAAGAAATGCCAGGAAGAGAAGCATAAATATTGAAGATTGCAGGAAGAATGCTAAAATTTTCAACATCTTAGTTTTATCTGTGGCAGGCAATTCTCTCCTGCTAAAATACAAGGCAGACATATGTTCACTACTATAATGGAACTTCCGAAAAATCACATCTCATATCTATAAGACATATATGATAGACATCGTAAAAAAAAAAAAAAAAAAAAAAAAAAAAAAAAAAAAAAAAAAAAAAAAAAAAAAAAAAAAAAAAAAAAAAAAAAAAAAAAAAAAGAGAGAGAGAGAAACTATATTTTACAAGTCGTCTCACTCCCACTTAACCTCTCATAATCAATTTTGGAAAAAAAATCTAATGTTATAATTTCGTGTTATAATCAATAGATCTGAGGGAACATTTATCATGGATCAACTTATCTAAAAAGCCGTAATAGATAAACACAAAAGCTGAATAAACACAATAATAGGAGGGACCTTCCCGAGAGTTCGCAAACGCAGAATTAGATGTATTATCTTGAGAACCTCAGCTTAAATCGAGAGAAGTTTGCAAATGATCCATGTCGTGATCTAATCTCGGTAATTAGGTTGAGGAAAGAGAGATGGCGCTAGATAGCTAAAGGGCTGAAGAGCTGGAGAGAGAGAGAGAGAGAGAGAGAGAGAGAGTGATTTTTCTCCCTCATCCTCTTCGTCTTCATCTACTCATCTCTTACTCTATATCTATCTATCTCTTTCTCTCTTTCCCTTTCTTTCTCTCTTTCCATTTCTTTCTCTTTTTTTTTCTTTCTATTTCTCTATTTAACTCTTTCTACTATCTCTCTCTCTCTCTCTCTCTCTCTCTTTCTCTCTCTCTCCCTCTCTCTCTCTCTCTCTCTCTCTCTCTCTCTCTCTCTCTCTCTCTCTCTCTCTCTCTCTCGTTCCCCAAAATTATTTAATTCCAAAGGTTTTTTTTGGACAGACAACCAATCCTTCCTAGCTGCCATTTATGTACACTATCCCCCCACACACACACACACGCGCGCGCGCGCGCGCGCGCTCTTATATCATACCCACATCAAAACTGAAACCTTCTTCCCTTAAACCAATTTCTCATTTTCATTTTCAACCTCAACTACAGGCTTCACTTCACTCATGGCCCAGTCCCCTTTTTCCCGCAAACTCCGTTTTCCCCCCATTATCTTCTCCTTCCTTTCTTTCGTTCGTGCTTTCATTTGATAAGAAGAAATAAGGAGAACTTTAGCGACGGAGCGGCAGCCGCGCTAACTTCTGCCGACCTCCCGACTGGAGCGAAGGAAGGCCCAAACTTGCCTTCCTTTAACGGGGCAATATAAGCTGTTAACTTTTGATCTTTAACTACTGTTTCGTCGCTCAGTCTTTCGCTATATTTTGGATCTTGTTTTTTGTTTTCTTCTTCTTCTTCTACTTCTTTCGTTTTTTTTTTTTTTTTTTTTTTTTTTTTTTTTTTTTTTTTTTTTTTTTTTTTTTTTTTTTTTTTTGACATTGTCATTTTTATATATGTCTATTATTCGGTGTTTTCGAAGGATGTTAGTGTCGGAATTTGTGTTATCGTCGGCGACAGAAAGAGAAGAAAGAGGGTGGAGAGAGGAGATGGGAAAGAGATAGGGAGGGTCGAAGAATGGGGGAAAGATAGTGATAAGGGCAGAGGCAGAGAGAGGATAGGGGAGGAGAAGTAAGAGAGAGAACGAAAGAGAGAAAGTGTGTGTGTTGTGTGTGTGAGAGAGAGAGAGAGTGGGAGGGGGGGAGAAAGAGAGAAAGAGCGAGAGTATTCTACCATCAGAAAAGAAACCATAAACCTTTTTTTTAAGCCCCCCCCCCCCCCCGTGCAATAATTTTCCCGCCAACAAAATACCGGCGGAGTGATCACCATCGAAGTCTCGGCTTCAAAGTCTCGGGAGCGAGTTCGCGATGTGAATAATGGCGATATAAACATTGACACTGCCCGGAGGCTGCAATTGCAAGATATGATAGGCGGGGCTGCTGGCCGGGGGTATGGGGTAGGGAGGGGGGGACTGGCGGAGGTGCAAGGTGTCTCGAAGAAATGAGTCGATGGAAGGTCGAGTTTGTTGACTTTTTCGCGAAAAGTTTTGAGTCGGAGAAAGAGAAAGAGAAAGTCTTATACAACAAAAATAGTAAAGATGGCAAATAAAAGATAAACGTATGAAAAGAAATCATGAAATGTTCAATCGACTTGGTAAACGTATAATAATAATAACATAGATACATGAGACGATAAATATCTAGATCAAAATATTTTTTTTATCATGTAAAAAAAAAGAAAAAAAAAATAATAATAATAATAAAAATCAGTATACAGATACAGAAGAACCCCGATAAGAAATAGGTGGACAAATAAACATTTTTTTTTTTTTTTTTTTTTAGATAAATTTGATAGTAAGGCATAAAAGATACGATATAGTTACGTCCGATGCAACCCACTGAGACATGAGGCAGCAACAAATGAGAAAAGAAAAAAGTTGCATGAGGCTTTTGCAATGGAGATTGAAGAAGTTTAGAATCCTTTCTTGAGACAAATGTAATCTTCTTTGCCGCAAATTAAAAGGAAACAATCTGTTCCTGGGCTCCCTTACAGGATACATGGGAGGGGTAGGTAATTCATCAAATGCTGCATGCAAACTGTGTGTGGCTATGTGTGTGAGGTGTGTGTGTGTGTGTGTGTGTGTGTGTGTGTGTGTGTATATATATATATATATATATATATATATATATATATATATATATATATATATATATATATATATATATATATATATATATATATATATATATATATATATATATATATATATATATATATATGTACACACACACACACATACATACATACATATATTTATACACGTATATAAACTTAAATATGCGTGTGTGCGTGAGTGTCCGTACACTTTCTGATTATGATTAAAAGGCCTGTACTATATTATGAAGACTGAAGAGGCAGGTGGGAGGGGGCAGGGCTGCAAAATCCTCGTTCATGACGGAAAATATGAGTAGATTGGGCACTCACGCAGAAGATATTTCCGGCGAGATGTTGTCCTGTTATTGAAACATGTGTTAGAAAAAAACACACGAAAAACAGCTTTTTAAAAATCAATATACCATACTATATGTTTGATAACTATTTTACTCTTTTATTCTTGTTATGATATATGATATTTACGTTTTGTAATTTCTTTTGAGAAGCATTGATACCTCTAAGGATTTCTTTTTCCTTATATTAAGTTCGTTAAATTGTTTCGTCTTACATGTTTGCGTTTCCTCCAAATATCAAATATGAATCTTTTTTTTTTTTTTTTTTTAGAAAATTTACCTGTTTGTTTTGATATAATCGACTTTGTTAGTTAAATATATATTCAGATTTGTCTTGTCTTCCTTTTTTCGGGGGAGGAAGGAGAAGCATATTTTACTATAATCACGAAAACTGAGAGGAGTAACGAATGCAACGGAAGGAATAAATTGTATGGGTAGATATCAAGCAAGTGATACTTAAAAGAACTATAATCTTATTTTATCTATCTTTTATTCATATCTCTTTGAATCGTCTAGTCCAGCAAGCTTATCTCACCAACCAGCTCCTCACATCATCCCCGCTACCTGCACCTACCTTCCTCCCCCCCTCCCCCCTTCCCCATTCCCCTCCCCCCTCTCCCCTCCCCCATCCCCCAATCTCATTACCACAGGGCGAGTATCATTTGCGTCCTGCGGGCCTTATCAGACGTGATTGGATCGTCCTCCAGCCCCATTGTCCAATCCGAGGACGTGTTTCAATTAAACGCCGCCGTCAGTTAAGCCAGTGTGCTCAGGGCGGAAGTGGCTGTCGGGCCGTGTACAAAAGGAAACTCATTAAGATATAAGGGCACGTGTGGTGTGCCATTAGCAGAGGGCTGGTGTTATTGTTTCTTTCTGATACTGTTGGTAATGTTGATTGTTAATTAGACTTTATGCAAAGGAGCAGTCCACACTTTACATGGTGAGTCTGAATCACGTCACATCAGTGGCTTGTGAAGAATTGTTGATATTTTCTAAGATTGATGACGATTAAGTGGCAGGTAATGAAGCACAGAAGCTCGAAAAAGTAAGGTAATACAACAGTTATGAATATAATGTCACTATAAAAACTTAATGAAAATACAGTTAGTGCTGTTTTCTCCTCCCTTACATCACTATAAATCATAGATTAATACAGAATATAAAACCCTTTCTTTCTCCCCTTAATCAGTACAAACCATAAATGAATATACAATCAGTGTCTTTTTCCTTTCCCTATTTCCCAATATTTACAATGTCCACAAGGCGAGGTGGACTCCCCTTCTGCACCTTCTGCCAGTGAGTCACACGTAGACTCGGGGATTGAAAGGACTAGCAGTTGTTGCAACAGGATTCTAACTTCTAATCGTTGTTAGTCCGACAGGGTACGACCAGAAGAATGGCGATGGTGATAGGGCGATGCGTATTTAGAAATTCGGTGAGGTTAGTCTAAAAAGGAGGGCGAGATAGCAACTGAGACAAAAAAAAACAGGAAAGAAAGACAGAGGGACAAGGAAGGAAATAAGAAGAAAATAGAGAGAGGGGGGAGGAGAAGGAAGAGCGCGAGTGTGTATGTGAGAGAGAGAAGGTAATGAATGTTTACATAAAAAATCAAAGAACAGTTTCAACAAATGAGAGGAAGCGGTATCGGGTCCATTTTCTTTTGTTCTTTATATATCCTTCAGGTATATGTCAAAGAAAATGTTTATTTTACAATGAGATTCCATTCTACTACGAGAATTTAACCTTTCCGAGCTAGCGACCAGCCAGAGACGCTTCTCATGCGATGATAGAAGTGATTAAAAAATGTCTTCTTTTCCCAATTTCACAAAAATCACTATACTTACTCTAAAATGCGGTGCATATGAGGTGTAACGTAAACACGAGATCCAACAAAACGGAATGTGAGCCAGAAAAAAAGTAAAAATAATTAAAAAAATAAAATAAAAACTACCAATAGCTGAGCCGAACAATCGCTAGTGGACATAATAAACATCAATTTCGCTCTCTATCGATTAGGATCTGAAAATAAGTTCTTGGCCTCAAGGCTTTGCAAGCTTTTTATGTCTCTTGAGAAAAGAAAATAATCTAATTCTACTAACAATCCCCTGCAACATATGGCATAACATTGAGACTCGCTGTCGGAAAAGAATCGAATTTATGGCGTAAGAAAAACGGTCGGCTTGTTGTTTCGTTTCACTGAGTCAATAAACATGCAGACACAAAAACTGCTTTTGTTATCCTTAACTCTCTCTCTTTTTCTTTCACTATCTCTCTCTCTATCTATCAGTCAATCTATCTATCCATCTCTTTATATCTCTCACTCTTTCTCTCTCTCTCTCTCTCTCTCTCTCTCTCTCTCTCTCTCTCTCTCTCTCTCTCTCTCTCTCTCTCTCTCTCTCTCTCTCTCTCTCTCTCTCTCTCTCTCTCTCTCTCTCTCTCTCTCTCTCTCTCTCTCTCTCTCTCTCTCTCTCTCTCTCTCTCTCTCTCTCTCTCTCTCTCTTTCTCTCTCTTATTTTTTTTACTTCTCTCTGTTACTATTACTGTCTGTATCATTCTATTCATTTATCTCTCAACCTATCTGTCTAGTTTATTTTCAATTTACATATGTACTCTTTATATGTACTCGCACACACACTTGCGGCCGCGCTCATTCACGTAAACAAGCACAAGCACATACACCCATGTGTTTGTTTGTTCATATCGTATGTTTGTCTATCTATTTTCTCTTTATATCTTTCTATCCTCTATCTATCTCTTCATTTCCACCCCAATCACTCTACCTCCCTCCCCTTCCATTTCCCTTCCCCTTCCTCCTCTCCCTCCTCCCCCTCCCACCCCTTTTATCTTAACTTGAGCCGCACAATCAAAATGTTAATCATAGCTTTTTGCTCTTCAAATAAAACCAAACAAAGTTCACCGTTAAATCAGGCTGGTGGACGCAGCCAGGAGTGAATACGAAAGACCCAAACTCAACCCTTGCTGAAGACAAAACCCCGAGAGCCGAGGAAAAAAAAATAAAGACTCGGGGTTACATCGAAAAATTGTCATTGTTGAACCGGAACTTCGGAAGTTTAAACAAAAGGGGGTTAATTTGGATAAGTTTAGTGGACTTGGATAAAGTTTTGGATACATTAGTAAAGATTAGGTTTATTATATTGCGAAGGAGATTGGAGTTTGTTTTTTTCTTTCTCTCTAATCTTCTTATTGGCGGTTGAAGTCGACCAAAGAAAACGGAATACTTGACTTTGGAGCGCAATAGGTCTGAGATAGGTATGACCAGGGGCGGTACCACGGGGTGTGTTGGGTTACCCCCCACCCCACCCCAAGTACCTCATTTCGCCGGTTTACTCGGGAGATCTGAAATCTTTAGCTGCTTACTCGGCAGACTCGGTAAAGCGGTTTAAATAGCCGTAATATACCGCCTCATTGTTAAAGTGAAATTATGGAAATTAGAAAACGAAGGAAATATATCCATTGATCTAATAG
>BOPN01001169.1:206004-208504 GCA_017312705.2 Penaeus japonicus | reverse complement strand
AGAGAGAGAGAGAGAAAGAGAAAGAGAAAGAGAGAGAGATACACATATATAAACAAACACAATATTGATATCCGCTATAATTCCTAGAGAAGACATTTATAACAAAAACCTTACCTCCTCCATTTCGAAAGTTGGGTTTTCAGCCATGTCGATAAACAAACACGTTGAACTATAGATATTTCCCTTTTAAACCACTAATCATGCCAAATAGTACCTAATGTGGCATATCACAATAAAAAACACATATGGTAAGTCCCGTGATCAGCACAAGAATTAAACAGATGTAACTGGAGCCTCTTAGATAACGCCATTCATTCACGTCTGTTCCAAAGCGTCTGACAACATTACGTTTGTTTCCTGAATGGTCTTGGCAGCTTGATTGAGGTGAGTTGTGGTAGCACCATCGTGTTTTTGTTTATGTTTAAGGAGAAACTGAGGTATTTTGATGGTTGGGAGTCTGTGGTGAGCGGTGCTAGAGTTATGGTATTAGTGTCATTCAATAACTTCAATGGAAGTTATGTTGCCGAGAGTGGGGAAAGTGCCGTATCAACGTTGTTCTGTGTGGAATTATCTGGTAACAGTTTTCTTTTCTGTGACTGGAATTTATCATTGCATTATCTATTTCATAATCTTGTGACACATGCTCGCTCCCACACACACAAACACACACACACACACACATCCATAAAAATATTAATTTGGTTACATCTTGCAGCGTCATCGGTGTGCACGTGCAACTGATCAAGTCTGCATATGCTTTCTAAACGATATAACAATTATAATATGCATGTTACATATGCATGCAGGTACATACACACATAAACACACACACACATACATACATATACATGTGTGTGTGTGTGTGCTCTCATGCACGGTACGTATCTAGTAGATGGGCAATGGTATGTGACCCCCCCTCCCCTGACTTTTTACCTTTTTTTCGCTTTATGCTCAAAAATGTTCCTGCTGTATTTTTTTCTCTTAATTTTTAATAGATCTTACAATCAGGAACATAATGCATGTAACGATAAGGAAATGATCTATCTGTTCACATACCTGTACATATATCTTTCATTCGTTATTCATACATCACATAATATGTATCTATATGTCCATTTATCTGTCTGTCATTCTTTCTCGGTCTACTTACCCAATGAGCTTTATGCGAAACGAAGTAAATTTTTCTTATTTTTCTTCTCTTTTTTTACTATGTGGCTCGAGGCACATATGACGTCAGCAAAATGCACGGTGACGTCATGAGACCTCACGCAGTTGGCCCCATGCCCCGCCTCCCTTTCTCTTCCCTCAAGACATGGAATCTTTCTCTAAAGTAGATTTTCCTTCTAATTGCTTGCAGGGGGATAAGGATATTTACACGTGTGCGTATGCGATGTAGACATACCCCGAGCGTTGATTCCTATTCCTAGCTATGTGTACACACTGTGTATACCATGAATATATATATATATATATATATATATATATATATATATATATATATATATATATTATAATCACACACATGCAGACAAGAAAACGTAAACAAATCACAGCTTATTTATCGAAAAACACAAACAAAGCAGTTCAGTTCCGTGAAATTTACGCTTCGTTTCGTCCGGGCTTTTACACAAAAACATTTTTTAAATGTGAATTTATTTCATGTAGGCTAGATAAATAGTCTCCAGTAATTGTATGTACCTGTTAGGAATACATAGTGCTTTATACATATCAACACATGATTCTCATATCTAAAAGGATTATTTCATTAATAAAAACGAAAGCTAAAAAACAACCCTAACAGTAATGAAATGAAAAAAATGAAGGTAACAGCAAGTAAACACATATAAATCTAGTGAAAAAAGCATACGCTTACCTCTTCGATTTCAAATGTCGGATTGTCAGCCATTGTATACTATTAAAGGTAGACCTCGAGAAATTCACAGGAGCCAAATCTGTTCCCTCTTAACACATGAGTCATTTAGCACAAACACACTTTTCTCTTCTTAAGGTTACTCTTTCCAGTAATTGCGTACACGAAATAAACCAACAAAGTCAAAACGAAAAAGAAGAATTAGCGCGTTTCTCAGCCACTTATACCAAACACAATCATGTCACCATACGTCTTTGCTCTCTGGCGTTCCAGAGTCGACTGGCGGCTCTTGGTACCTGTTACGTATGGCCTTACACCCTCTCCCCTCCCCTCCCCTCCCCTCTCAGCCATGCAAGCGAACTTCCCCCAAAGACGCCAGGAGATAAAGCTATCCATGGCAGAAACGCATGACAAAACGTCGATCCACAGCGAGCAGGGGCGAGCGAAAAGTCGTAGTTTCGACTGGCGTTTTTGAAATTCTGGCGCGTACGGTTTCTTTCCTGGCGCGGTGTGTTGTTGTAAGGTAGGTAGGTAAGAAGGTAGGTAGTGAAAGTGGCCTTCACGATCCGTGGGTCGGGGATGGGGTGGAGGGTGGGGGGTGGGGGTGGGGGTGAGGGAGGAGGAGGAGGA
>BOPN01001169.1:193504-201004 GCA_017312705.2 Penaeus japonicus | reverse complement strand
ATTTCTCCTCAATGAGTAGATTAGAATTTTCTTGTCATTTTCCTCAGCGGTTGCCAGGGTCGGTATCACCTCTAGGGTGGGTTTTCGCAGACAAAGATACTACGAGCGGACTTTAAACATCATAAGCAGTCCATCACTAACACCGTAATGCTGAAAGAAAACTGATAGTATTGTTGTTAATGATTGTATTAGTTTTTTCTTGCTTTTTCTTCCCAAAGTAGATCACATTAATCAAATATAACATTCTCACCCTCAATATAATCATTATCATAATTACTAATGTTGGCATCAATGTCTGGTACACTTTTACGATATCTCTATAAATCAAATCACATATAATTTTTTTTTTCTTTTCTTTTTCAGGTAATTTTGAGAAATAAAAACACATGCTAAGAGGGAAGCAGACTCTCAATGGATCAGCATGTAGTCTTTGCAAGAGACTCTCTAGAACGCTTCATCCGCCAAGTTGAATATTTAAAGGTCAATGGCTTCCCAGGTGTGTTGATAGTGTTAGTCGAGGTATTTATATGTAGTCTTCTATTTTAGATGTATGTATTAGATGTATTCGATTAATTTTCGGTGATGTAAGTGCATCATGGGCTGAATTATATTTGTTTTTTGTTTTTTTTTAAGTTTGAGCTCAATTTATCTTTTATATCAGTGAAGTAGTTTTGATGAGACCAAGTTTAATGAGAAGTATTATATGAAAAAAAAAAAAGTTTTATAGTTAATATCTGCTGTTATGGCCAGGGAGAGTTCAATTAAGGTGAATGGGACTTGCAGGTTGAAAGAAGTGTATTTATTTATTTGTAAGATAGTGTTTTTTTGTAAAGAAGAGTATCAGAAGGTACAAATGATGATTTCAGTAATAGAAAAACTGACTTTATATATTTCCTATATTTTATTTTATATTATTTTATTTATTTATTAATTATTATTATTTTTTATACAAATTTTGAGCAAGATTGAAGATACCTTATATGATGAGAAACTAAGATTAGACTGTAAGTAATCAGGCAATTATAATTTTCCCTTCACCTTCACCTTAGGTTTGTGTAGCGACCTGGCAGAAATATCCGGGGCTTCGGAAAGTCTGGCCGTGTGGCACAGGAGAGCTGAGAGTGAGAACGGGGAAGCTACGTTCAATGGTAAACCCAGCGATGAGTTGCTGGTGACCATGCCCTTTGCCGGGACCTCCTTCACGGTGCGTCTCCTTTTCTACCTCCAGGAACCATGGATGCCTCCGGATATTTCGTTTAGCGATTTACAGTTTTTGTCGAGACTCTCTGCCCAGGATCTCACTGAACAGGTTTGTACTTTTTTTCTCTTTCTATTTTTTCTTCTTTTTTTTGTCTAATTGTTACTGTATTTTTCTGCATGTTTCAGTATTTCTTTTATTGGTAATATATTGTTGAACATATTTAATGGGTTAGGTTCTGAATTGATGAATATTTGACCTGTAGGTAATAGAGCAGGCAGTCAGATGCATAGCAGCTCTATTAGGCATATAGGTTGTTTGGCTGAGGAAACTGCATGTGTAATGAATAAGAATGTATTTAAGATGTGATGCATGGTTTTGTTCTGCATTATAATTCACATTAATAATAATATTTGAAAGAGCAATATCTTTATGCATCAAATCTGGTGCAATCCATTGATGTTTATCCATAATTGAGATATTACAGAATATCTCTTTAAAAAGGTGTTTTATTAGCCCCTGTTTACCTTCATAAAAAAAACACTTTTGTAAGAATGATGAATGTTTACAATTTGTCTAGCATATATTGCTGTCTCTTACTGATATTGTCAAAATTATTATCTGATGAAAAGAGGACAGGGCTAATAAATGATGCAGCTTTTAAAGTAAAGTGAAAATCAGTTTTCAAAACAAATGTGTTATTCAATTTTACTTCACAAGATATGAATATATTGAATGTAAAAGGGAAATAGTCACTTTTGTTGAACTTACATCATCATTTTATATTCCCCGTTTTCTATATCTTCAGGTGCCTTCACTCAACACGTGGAACAGCTTAGAAGATGACATCATTGCTCAATTATTGCATCAGCTACTACAACTGTATAAAAGATATCAGGTATGAATATGGTTGTCTTAAAGGGAGCATATGGATGGGATTTTTTATGAATATTTTTGAGACAAATGACATTAATAATTTCTTTGATCAACTTATTGACTCATTTAAGTGAAATTCAAATGTCTGCGTAATTTGAAGTCCCTCGAGACATGACATCCTCACTGGACAGACATGGAAAAAAAATGTTTGACAAGTTTTCTTGAGATTTTCTGGTTTAACCCTCTCTGAACGGGTGGTACAGTACTGTACCACTCGTTCAAAAGCCCAGTGGACGGGCGGCACAGTATTGTGCCAGCCATTTAATTGATTTAGGCCTAAACGTTCGAAAGCCCTGGCATTGTGACATTCAAGGCTAGAATGCCCCCGTCTTGAGTGGGTTAAAATACTACTTCATTTGCATCTTTAATGCAATTGTCTATTGCTTAATATCATTTGAAAGAACAATGAAAGGGATATTTTAGGGGCAGATGATTGTTATTTTTTTCTAAATAATTGAATTATAAAAACTGAAAATCAAAAGTGTAAAATTTTTGTTTATTTTATTCTTAGAAACAAAGCAAGAAAAAGCAATTTCCTCCAACCGTTTTTTAGACACATGTGAGAGATATCTGTTGATTTTTTTTTTCCAAAGCAATTGATTGACAATTATAGGCTGTATTAAATCTCAAAAGTTTTCAAAAATTTCAAAATAAATCACACACAAAAAAAGTTATGAACCCAACTTTATGAAATTCACGTGATATCATAAGTGAACACGTACAAATAACATATCAAACTTTGAAGACTATAGTGCTTCAGAAAAAAAAACAAAAAACACCCATATGCTCCCCTTAACCCATTGGTCGTAGTTTTAAGAAATGGTAATTTCATTGATACAAATAAAGTAAAATGGTATGAATGATAATGTATATCTTAATAATGCAAGACATGTATTTTTTCCTCCCTTTTCTGTGCTTCCTTTCACTATTAATTTCATTTTACCTTCATTTTCCCTGCTTGTGTGACTCCCCAACCCATAGTAATTACTTGTCTGAAAATCCCATAGTTGGAGAAGCTGGAAAGTGATGACGTGCTGCAGTTCGTTTATGAGTCTCTCCTAAAGACACTAAGCATAGGGGAAGGAGACATTGAGGTGGGTGAAGATACTGTCGTAATGATAAAGTTGTAATTCAGATAATGCCAAATAAGTCTGTCCAAGTTTTAAGGGTAAGAAAAAAAGGTAAATATAAAGGAGGCATGTGTTCTTGTTGTTTCTTTGAGGTGATATAAGTTGGAACAGGGAATTGTGTACTGAATTAAATAAAATTAACAGAAACTTCAGCGTTTACAGGAATGCTTACCGTAAATGACCCCTAAAATTTAATGCCTCTTCCAGGTTTCTGTGGGTAATCCAGGCTCACAGTACTCCTCATTGCTAGTCCGTTTACCGCTGAGTCTCCAAGATGTTCCGCCAGTTCTAGTTGATGCAAATACAGGCCCAGCAACAAGCTTACTTCATGTCACATTTCAGGGGGTAAGCTCATACCATGGACAAGTATCAGATGCTTCTCAGTAAGGATATATGAACTCATGCCATACGTCTCCAATACATACATAAAAAAGGTTCATTTTCCCCTGCAAATTCAGCAGGTGAAATTTTGCTGTTTTAGTATACTGGCAGTGGTAAATCATTTTACCTAATCCTTTTTGTTTCTAACCCAAAATGTTTAAAAAGTAAGGGTGTGTGTTAGGTGAAAGACAGTTAATAAAAGTCTTCATACTGCAATATAACATTTTAGCTATTGTGTATATATCCACTGAAGATTTAAATGAAAATAGACCTTGGAAGTGCAATCTCAGAAGGGACTTGTATTTCAGACTGAGGGAGTGTTCATTCCCAAGTTACACCTTTCGCCCAGAGTTGAGTCCCTTATCGGGGGCGCTTCTACATTATCACTCCCGGCTGTTCCGCCTGGAGCCTGCCTTATGGACTATGTGGAGAGGATCTTGCAGTTGCTTGAACAGAGAGTGCGCAAGGCAGTGCTGAGCTTTGAAATGCGGAAACAGTTTGTTGCGCAGGTATGGTTTAATTTAGGGTTAGTTAAATCTATCCTACATTTGCATTAATTATTGGTTTCTAGAATTCATTTGTTCCAGTTTAAGTGAACACTGAAATTGAATATGAATTGGTTACCAGGTCATTTTGGGTTAATAATTAGATCAAGTATGATGAATATATGTTTGAAAAAGAGTAGCTGTGAAAAGGAAAAAAGAAAGGTGAAAAGACCATACATTTTTACATTAAGCGATTAGGTTAGATGTTACATGGTAGGTGTGGTTGAAAGGATGGACTTTGTTTAGATTTGAGTAAGCAAATTGAGAGAAGTGAAGGATGATCGGGTATATATTGTCATTTTCCGTTATTAGATTATTAAGGTAACAGTGAATGGACAAAAAATATATATATATATTAACAAATAAATATTTTCAGATATTGTGCCAGTTTGGCTGTGCAGTCTTGGAGTATGATGCAGAGCGATTCAGCAAAGTTGTCCTTCTTTTTGAGGTGAAGGATTTCCACTTTCTTACCTTCATCACACTCAGTCCTCAGTTCCCCCAGGTAAGGTGATCTGTGAGCTATGACAGATTTTCATTTTCACTTTCATTTTCAAGGGGTTGAGTGGGAAATTTTACAGTTCTGTTTTGTCCTTTATGTTTATGTTATATTTCTTACTGTTATGTTTTTGTAGCTAATTACCCATGTTAAATTTTGTCATTGACTATGTAACATGCATTTCAGTAAATCTTATAGTACTGCAAGAGGTGTGCAAAAAAAATTGAATAAGCCTCTTTCATAATATCTCACATATAAAAGATTTAACCCTCTCTGGACGGGTGGTACACTACTGTACCGCTCATTCAAAAGCCCAGTGGCCGGGCGGCACAATATTGTGCCAGCCATTTAATTGATTTAGGCCTAAGCGCACGAAAGCCCCGGCATTGTGACATTCAAGGCTGGAATGCCCCCGTCGTGAGTGGATTAAATCATATTTTAATCTTTGAAAAAGCATCTTTGTTTCTATAATCACTCCCATTGAATTTTCAGCAACAAGCTCCAAAAGTTGTTCTTCAGTCCCTGTACCACAATAGTCCAAGAGAACCATATTCAATGGAGTTGACGGACCTCTCGTATAATTCCCAATGGAACGCAGAAGAAATGGTACGACACATAAAACAGGGAATTCAGCAGAACATCTCATCCTTTCAGACAGCATCGATCAAAACAGCACTATAGAATATCACATGTAGACTACCAGTGCTACTTTGGACAGTAGATGCCTTTTATCAAATAGATTTTTATTTATTTGTAGCTTTAACACACATACTGATTTTGGAGATCACATTACGGGAGTTGTAAATTAGGTTAAAAAAAAGGAAATTGTACTTTCTTTTTATCACACAAATCAAAAAAAATTGTTTACTGTAAATTTATATTCAAGTCAATGTAGATTTA
Organism: Penaeus japonicus; assembly: GCA_017312705.2. NCBI lineage: Eukaryota > Metazoa > Arthropoda > Malacostraca > Decapoda > Penaeidae > Penaeus > Penaeus japonicus. The sequence goes on along the minus strand of BOPN01001169.1, from coordinate 195,415 downwards.
ATTTCTTGATGTCGAAGATTAAAAAATTGTATACATTTATAATGTAACATTAAAATAAACATAAAAAATAAGTGCAAGTTATTATAATTTCTCTTTTGTAACCCTGTTTCTGGTGAAATTAGTAAAACTCGTCTCTTTTGAAGTTTCTACTTAGGATTTCTAAGACCACATCTTCAAATATTTAGCCTGGAGTGAGCATCATCAGATGTGTTTTCTATTATTTTATAGACATATATTATGGTATATGGCTCTATGCATGATATTTTAGCAAAGTGATGTTAATTGGCACTTGGTATGATGCATTAGTTACACATCTGTAGGAATAACTAACTTGTATTTTGAACAAAAATACAAAGTGGAAGGGCTATCATTTTTTAAATATCATCTTATCTGTAACAAGTGTTTAGACAAATTATTAAGTATCTTCAGATCATGCACTTTCTTATATATAGCCCATCTTTCTCTTTACCGTACATACCATGATGAATGACAAAACAACTACCATGTTAAGAGCATTTTGAAACTAGTCTTGACTTTCAATAAATCAGATTTGTGTAAAGCTGGCTCCTCCACCTCACATATCATTTAACTAAGAATGTCAAGAGAGCAAGAAACCTACCCATGCACAAAAATTATAAGGCTCATGTGGGATGTTAAATTGTGTGGCTGAATGCTGTCTTTACATGTGGACTCCTTCCACACACTTCATTCACCCTGGATAGGCCTCAACCCAACTATGGCCCAATCAGCTGCTCCCCACACCCTCAGGTGCATGAGAGCCAACCAATAACATTATTGCCATTCTTTGAAAATATGACAGTAACATTTTAAGATGTTCTTGGACTTTTTCTTTTGTTTGTTATTGTTAATAGAATCAAATTTTAGTGCTATGGGTTGTTTGTGCAGATAATGTGAGTTGGGTTATAGTTTTGATGTATATGTTTGTTCATGGCAAAAGGCAGTGTGACTGCAGCTGGAATGTTGGTCCTAGATTTTTTAATACAGATAATTCGAACATGAGTTACATGCAAAACTGCATTTGCAAATTTTCCAAATATTTTTCAGACATGTTGGTTATAGTTTTAAACATAATGCGATTTGTTGAAGGATAACATATCGTACTTTCATGCTTTTAGATATATATTCAGGTGAATATTTGTCAGAAGAAACCAGAGATTTTATTTTCTCTAATTCTTTTGGCATTAAAGCTGAAACCCGTTACCATTGACCAATTGGTGAAATGTAACTTAAGTGAAATGGCTTTTTGAGGAGAATGGCAGTTTTTTTGATGGCAGGAGAAGAGTCCTTTAGTGAATCCAAAGAATTACTTTTATAGCACCAACTTCATTAGATGTAGATGAAAAAGCAAAATAAAATGAAAAGTAAATGGGAAAAGGTCCAGGCCAAAGGACATATTTCAACAACTCAAGGAAATTGTTTGTAAATTTGTCACATCTAAATTGAAGCCTCCTCTTTCTAATACATAGAAAGCTATGTATTCCATGTATTTTCCCATATTCCTGTAACAATTTCCATAATTCCACATCACATGACGTCTCATTGTCCAAAAAGCCATTCTGTGTACAAAGGCTAGCTCTGTGTATTTGGAGACTAGACCTCTGTAGATTTATTACAGTGATTATAGAGCCTACTTTAAAACACTGCCATTGATGCAATTTAGCAATGCATCAAAAATATTCATTCATTTAATTTGTGTTGATTCTTATCAATATCATTTTGTTTAGCTTCTATGTAGTAATACAACTGATGTCTTATTTTGAACTTGGTTTAGGTGGTGTTATATTTGTTATTGTTAGAATCCCATTGGAAACTGACAAGCCTCACAGCTTAATTTATGGCTTTCTTAGAGAGATGTAATGATGCCACTTAGTTGCTGGTTAGTTATGCTTT
>BOPN01001169.1:171004-183504 GCA_017312705.2 Penaeus japonicus | reverse complement strand
AAGTCTTGCCGTGGATAGGCAGCGCCTCTCGTTGGGTCATGCCAGGTATGCACTGTGTAACGAAGTCATGTTCATTTATGATATATCCTTCATTATTATAATTTCCATGGAATATTATATATGTATTTGTATAACTGCATTTTATATAATGTACTTATCTATTGATATGTGTTACCTTATGTATTTTATTTGTTACATATATGTGTCATCACCCAAACATATCTGCATACATAGTAAGGTGTGTTCGCTGCTTCACTTAGCTGTTAATTCATCTCTTCTTGTCAACATATACCAATGATGTTCATCAGAAATAATAACATTCAGATCAAGCAAGAAATATTAATGACAATATCAACAATTGGTCACAGCTCTTGCCTTCATCACCTCTTCCGCCTCGCTTCCATGTCGGGCCTCGTGTTCCCTAATTACTAATTACTTGTTATTAATGCATTATTACCCCAATAAAGGAACAAACGGAGTTTCCCTAGACCTCTTCCAGTTTCTCATAGAATTGCTCCATTCCAAGAGGATTGTGTAAGGGTCCTATCACACTTTCACTGGCTCTGCAAACTAGGAACCTGAAAATAGCCAGAACGTGTATCCAGACACATCATGTTTTCACCGACAGCCCATACTTAGATCAGAGGAAACTTGAAATACTTATATAGAGTTTCAGCCTTGTGAAGCACTTACTTAGAGGGAAGTTCTCTGAGAATTATGAACTGGATACTTATACACAAGATCCCGGGCGAGTACTAAAAGGTTTGAATAGAATTAATAAAGATTAATAAAACAAAGACTTTGATCAAGGAATGTCGGTTTTTAGCAGCATGGAAGTTTTAGTGCAATGGAGTTCATTCATTCCCCTTTTCTCTCTCTCCTTTTTGCAGTTGGTATCTTGCTATTTTTAAAGTAGTTAATAATATACCAGTAGTTTATGGCCATTTTATGAGCAGAGCTTCTGACCATAGCTTTGTATGCTTGTTGAAGTTTCCAAGGGGCGTCACGTCAAAAACATTTTCTCTTTTTATTTACATCTTTCTTTGTCTCTGTTTTTTTTTCTCTTTCTATGTATATGTAAGAAAAAATGTATAGAAACACACACACACACATACCCACACGCGAGCGCAAACACACTTGTGCCTGTATGTGTATGTGTGTACACATACCTATAAACATGCATACACTATTGCCTGTAATTTTGGCAAATCACTGTTGAAAACATTGCTGACATAACCATAAAGTGGGATATAAATATAGACATTGTGTCAATTTTGTGATGGCTTCTGCTGTTCCTAATACAACCATAATTGTTTACATGATCTAATATACAACGTACCCAAAAGTCATTTAATATGGTGGGAACATAATAATTCAAAAGGATAAGCAATACGTCTATAGATATTGGTATCCTTTTTAAGGAAGAAGAGCTTGAGGGAGTCACATGGACTTCATGGGGTGTTGGGACCAGGAATATAAATGATCATAGGCAATTTCTCAGCAAGGACATGAACTTTATTCAGTACAGTGGAAAGACAGACAAAAGAGCAACCAAATGAGTGGAACAGATGATGAGCTCATTGGCACCTCATAGTCCCAAAGCTCTTGTATCTATGCCTGCTATAGAACCTAATAATAAGAAAGATATCAAAAACACTTCAGCAAATACATATGAATGTGTATATTATCTTCACAGTATGGAAATGATATTCCCACACAGACAGCAAAATATAGATTGTATGAAGGGAGATTCTATGATGCATTTGACTTTTGAAAAATGCAGAAAGGAAAACAAGAAAGGTGTTAAAATCAGTGTTCGACAAGGCCCCTACCATCTGTCAAGTGCCAGGGCCCGAGTCAGTCTCTACACCTGTTACACCAAGACAGGTAACTAGTAACAGGAAAGTACCCCAGGATGTCTGGCTCTGAGAACTGCCTTTATTAACGACTAAATCTCACTTTTAACACCATCACATAAGCATTTAGTATCAATCAGGTCCCAAGGTTTTAGGATAATTGAGGCACGGCTGTATGACCCACCAGGTATTAAAGGGAAATCTCTAGGATTCTTCATGTAGGACATATAAGATAAGAAATTGTAACATAATGAGTGGAAAGGAAAATGATAATAAAACTAATATGTAAAAATAATACAATATATTTCTTATTCTGATTGATCTTGGACTATTCAGTCATTCAAAGTAATGAAACTTAAACACTAAATGTAGTGTTTGTTAAATCATTGGTTTTCTACATTTGTTGTAGGAAATTAAAATCTAAATAACTAAGAAAACATAACAAAATCATAAGTTCTTTCAATAATCAACACCATTTTGTCTAACACAGAACAATTAAAACTAAAAACTCATAAGAATCTCAAATCCCTTTATCACAAACAAGTACTAGTTCAAACGAGGAAAGTTCTAAAAATATCTCTGAGACGAGTCATGCTTTATAGCAAAATTTTTGAAAATCATTCATTGCTAGCATGACCTACAAGCATTCTTCAGTTGTACAACATTTAATTATATATTTTAAAGAAAGCATTATTACTCACACCCACACATACATAAAGGTATACAAACATTAAATATGAATGAAAACTTATCCACATATTATTGAATGTGATCTTATATAAAATGTACATTATTACTTGAACTTAAAATTCAAAATCTGGCCAGCATAATGATTGCTGATTATGGTAAAACTGCCACTGTCATTATTAAAAGTATAGTAAAAGGAACACACATGAAACTTGGCATTAATTCAATTATGAAAAATTAGCATCTCTTAAAAAATTAAATTAGATATTCTTATAATTCCATATTGTACAGGCAAAGAATGAACTAAGCGCCTACTTTAGTCACATATAATGGATCTCGTAATGGAATTTTACCAGATCAACTGACCTTGTATACAAAGAAAAAATTATCATCATGGAACAGTAAAATGCTCAAGACTTTAAACATCTGGACTCCAACATGATACTTATACATTAAAAGACAGCAGATAACTAAAACTTGAATTACTTCATAGAGAAACATTAATTTGAATATATATATATCTCTTTAGAAAATTTCTATGGGTCTATATATATAATTGCCTTCCCACAATGGAAGAGCCATGAATGGAAATGTCATACACTATAATATACTGTACGATTACTTAGTAAAATAGGTCAACATTTCATTTCCACCATAGTTAACTCCTTCCCGACGGCAAGCACAGTACATGTTGTGGCAATTTCAACGGCAACAAGCTGACGTTCCTCTGCTGGGGGGTGGAAATGCTGAAATCGCCATGATGTCCTTAAAGGTTATCTGGCATCAAGAGGTTAAGGGAGCTGACTAGGGAGCAATAGGTAATTTCTGAGTTTTATATCTGTCTTATCGACTAAACTTGAGTTGCCTATCTTATGAGAGAGCATCAACGATAAAATACAAAAATCTGTATAGTCATAATACAATTTTCAAATGTATAAAATTACTGAAAGACTACCCTTTAGTATCATTTGCAGGCTTGTATTCACAGAATCTTTTATTCTTACAATGTGTAAGTCACTCCTGCTATTACTCAAGTTTAGTATTGTCGAATAGCAGTCGCATATCGTCCATGCTCTTAAACAAAATGTCTGAAAACTTCCTAGAGTCAGTGGTAGAGCAGGACCTCTTGGATGACACATGGAAAAAGATATTATACTCTGTAGGTAACATGTAAGAGACACCATATCCTTCGTCTGATACTGGTCCAAAACCTCCACCAGGAGAGCACTGAAAAGGGAGAAAAATGAACATTACTTTCAACACGCAGAAAGTTGATGTCTTAGACAAGGCTGTGACAATTACCAAGGATACTAGTTTAAGGAAGAGATAAACGGCCTAAGTATTTCAAATATAATCTGTTTTCTCACTATCCATATTCAAAGTCAGAAACCAAAGGGATGAACACTGCTTGTCTTCTTTTTCACATTCCCTACAGGTACAATTTGTATGTACACTTTGCCAACTAATTCTAGTGACTTCAATGTAATCATCTCCTCCAAGATAACAAGCTGTAGAAATTAGCAGTGATATTACCCATCTAACACCTACCTAAAAAAATATACCTATTTCCTCCCCAATAACCTATAGTAATAACTGAAAACAGCAATAAGTAGTAAAATATGTTATCAAACTACTCAATGGATCATAGTAACTGAAGCTATCTATCATTTCCACTTTTTCTTACCATTTTCCTAAAAGGTTCCAAGTTTATGTCGGGGGTATTTGCCTGGATCTGTTGCTGAGGCTGCTGGGATGTAGATAATGTCCAAGGCCTTCTGATCGTTGACTCGAGGAACTGACTTTCCTGTGGTGCAAATACCAAGTGTGATTAATTTTAAGGTAAATATCAAACATTAGCATCACATTGTAATGCAAGTTCAATATATTTTATCTCCATATTCATTGCATTTGAAGAAGAAGAAGAAAGAAGAAGAAGAAAAGCAAACAAACAAAAAAAAAACATGACTATCTTAAAAAGCTTTTTAGAAAAGGCAACAGCAACTTACGTAACCAAGACCCTTTGACACAACATAAAGAGCAAACAAGTGGCGATCAATCCCTTTGCCATTCATCGCATCGCGGTACAGCTTCTGGTGTCGTTCTCCGGCAACCCTAAGCAAGTGTAACAGCTTCTCCTTCGGCAGCTTCCCACTAACCATTGCTCTGTGGAAGAGAACTAATTGGTTAATCTCCTTTATTAGAAAAAAAATATATATATAATGCAGTGTGTATAAATGATGAATGAATGATTTTACCTTTGCGAGTTGGAAGGTATAATCTACCAGTTCATTTTTCAATATGTATATCAATACGAATAATTGAGTCCTATAACAAGAGAGTAAAATTTTGAATATTTGTTTTAATTTTGGTAATTACTCTTAGCTTTTGTTCTTGTTAATTTTGTCTCCAAAGGATTCTGTCAAGATTTAGGTTAGACTAGCCAGGGCTTCAGTAACTAACTGTCTCTATAAGCTTTATTTACTAAAAAATTCCAAGATGGCCGTTGCTGTGATTCTGGTCATCTTTGTGATATATAGATGTTATAAGAAGAGCTTCCATATTTAAAGCTTGAACAATGTATTTCCTTCTACATGTTCTAGGGCTTTAACTAGCTTTAAAATCCTTGTCATGTGAGAAAGGCATTGTTCATGGGCTTTCCCAGGGTGAAAAGTAATTTAACCATATGTTCTGTACCTTCTTGTGTATTAAGCACTTAATGGATACTATTATTAAAAATATTCAATCATCTCAAGTTAAGTTAAGGACCTTTCATATGCGAGTAGCAGTTGGATCAATTCATCTGAAAATTATGTATCAAATTAATTTCTGTGCAATGATGAAAGTAGCCAATGCATGTTCTTCTAATCTTTGGCTTACTGGTGACATTAACTGGTAATTTGTGACACTTCTGAATATTTCATGAGCATCTTCATGCATCAGGATCTAAATTTCTAGTAGGGTCATTTCCCGTTCATGTACATTAAATAAGACTAATTTCTATACTGTATAACATATATTGAAAATACATAATGAAGAAAGTTCTCTCCTGACTTGTGATTTTCTGCAATTACCTAATACCCTATTTTGCTTCAGTTGCTACACTTCCAATTAATACTTTATCTTCCACTGATGAGGTAGCATTTTCAGTGTATGATAAATCCAATGTTTGAAAGACTGGAGCAAAGTATGAGATAATGAAAAAGGGAGATACACAATGTCTGGCACAAAACAGCTTTTAGTGGGATGGAAACGTGAAACAAATACCTTTAAACAAACAAATCCTTCCCTCTGATTTCTTCAGCATATATCACAAATAAGCTTGAAAAGACAATGATCTACAATTTTCTACCCTTTGAGGCAGAATTTGCAATACAGATGACCATTGGGTCTTTCAAGAAGCATATTCTATGATACTTCCTATTTCCACACTGTATTTTAAGGCTGCACTATTACCGGTAACTATTTTAAACATATCTGTACCATAGGCTTTTCCTTCCTGAATTTTTCCTAAACACAAAACCTGTAGTTTGGCCCTTAAATACAGTAATGATTTATTTCACTAAAACAAACATGCAACAAGTGCTCATCTATTTAAACTATATTTAGTCACAAATCTTTTCTTACTGTCCTCTGATCAATATGTTACAGTCAGCAACATCATGACTAATTTAAGAACATGCTAGTGCTCATTCACCATTACCTAGATATTATCAAACACTAATCATATTTATCAGTTACAATCTCATGTTGCACATACAATTTACAAGAGCACTGAAAAAAGGAACTTACAACTCCTGGCGACATAAGAGAAGGCTGCCTGCCTCCTCACACCAAAAATGTGTATAAAGGATCACAAGTCCTGAAAGAGTGGCCTCTCCACCTAATCCTTCTTGAGTTTTTTTGTTTTTTTTTTACTAATATTGGGTGATGTTCTGTAACTTTTTGATTTGCAAAATTTGTGAAGTGATGTGTTTGGTTGTATGTTATATGTAGATGAACTTTGATGATAAACAGAAGTATACATATACATCTACACATTTCTAGATCATAATATATGTTAGACGAAAAAAAAAAAAAGTGTTATGCATATCATATACCACATCAATGATATTTGCAAACTCTCTATCATGATAAATCATTCTCGCTTCCAAAATGATATTTCCACAAACAAATAAAACCCATTCTCCTCATACCTCACAAAGGCTGCAGCATCCTCTGAGCATGACCGCACTGTTTCTGTTCTTCCATTCTGGTAAAGCCTTGTTGCTGAGGCCTCATAAGTCTGGCAGAATCTGAAATTTCCAAGAGCATGGATTTAGGTCTTGTCATACGATTACCATTACATGTGAACATGTACTTTTTGTGATGTGGTTATTGTACACATCCATACCGTATAATATTTCTACTACTGACAGTATAATAGCATACAAAGTGTCTAATGACAGTAATTTTCCCCGGCAAAAATGACTTACCTTCCCGTGTGACGATAGTATGCCAGCTGAAGAGCAATCTGAATGAAAGCATCAGGGCTAACCCGAGCCTTCTTGATAATACCCTTGCCAAACTTGTTATGATTACGGATCTCGAGGTCTAGATCCTCATTGTTCTGGAAAAAAGTATTGCAGGTAAAATCTGATACTAAATTATGATATAAAACACCTACAATTAATGATGAGACTAATAATCATATGCAATAGTACGATACTGCCTTTAATTTACTTCAAGTACATAAATACACATACACATTCATATGTATACTTAATCAATCAGTCACACAAAGAATGCATACAAAAATCACATAGCAACAAGTAGCTAAGTTACCTTCTGGTTCATTACTACAGCTTTATTGATTTCCTTCTCTAGAGCATCGGTGATGTCCCAAATAATCCGTCGTGGTGGGGAGTAGAGGCTCTGCTTGAAAGACTTGGGTGGGGGCATCACTTGTCCATTGTCGAGATACCTTTTTTCAATCACTCTGTAGAACAATAGATTTGTCATTAGGTCTGGGCATCAGCTGATACTGTTCATTGCTAAATCAACAAAAAGGATTTATTCTACTGGAAGATTGTATCTAAACTCTCGAGTACTAGTGTAATGATTGTTGGTAAGTGTTAACAACTATTCACTAAACATAAAAACTTTTTCTACCATATCTCAGTATCACTCAGTATCAGTATGAGATATGAAAAATGTATTAGAAACAACAGTGTACAAGAAATACAGTAACACTCACTCCATGGTCATTGCATATTCCCAGACATGGCCCATTGCAGGTGCATCGGCCATTGTATGTTCTACATTCAAACCACACTGGCCATCAGGGAAGAAGCATAAGTTGACGCTCTTGTCAAACCTGCAAAATTTAGGGCAGAGAAGATTAGTTTACAGTCAGTATTTATCTTAGAAAACAAACGTAATATGAAAAAAAAGACAAAAGTAAATAAACTAAAGAATTCAGAGTACAAGAACTAACCCAAGTGTGTAAAAAAAAGAAAGTAAAACAAAAGAATTGAAAAACAGAAATGGAAATAATTCAAACTTACCATAAGGTACGCCCATCAGCATGCAGGAGAGTTTTACCTTTGTCTACAATGCTCTCTGGTGGCTTGTCAAAGAGAACAACCTGAAGAGAGAAAAATATATAAGACACCCTACTTAATGATCATATTCTCTAAGGTTTTTTAAAACTTATTCTTCTTGTAAATAACCAGTGTTTAAAGCATGAAGATACTTTTTTATCATATAAAGTGGTCTTCTTTATAATGGTTGAATCCAAAGCTCATATTCTCTAAAAGCTAAAGGTAAGCAGATTCACATTTTTGGCATTAAAGATACCCCTGATTATTACCATTACTATATCATATCTATCAATCTATTTCATGAGGTATATTACATTTTGATCTTAAACCTTTCACACATGATATAAACTTCAAAACATGGATACAGCATTCTAAAAAATATGCTACAGTGCTAACAATGTTTTTCTTTTATCTTTGCATTCCTAATCAACCATAACTCAAGGTGAACTACAGTGTGCTAACATCAAATAATTCAGCAAATCATCCAGTAGAACAATATAAGAACCCATTTCAAACCTCACCATGCATACTGCCTTGAAGATGAGATCCATATTGTCCTTGTTAATGCCTGATGTAAAGTTCTGCTTCTGGATTCTAGCCCATGACCTTCGATCAATAGCCGTGAGGGCAGCGACACTGCGTTCGCTCTCACTTACACTCTCTGTTCAAAAGACAAATAGTTACATTCATCTCTGATTAGGCTCTTTTTCTTTAGTCTCCTTATCAGATTTGTATTCTAACTTTATCAAATAATTTTCTTTTTTTTTTTTGCATACTCTACAGAAACATTTGCTTCTACACATTGCTTGCTATAAAGAGGAATAAAAACATCATATATATATCTTGAAGTATTGTGACTTATACCTAACATACTCCAGATAAAATTAACTTTCATAATCCACTAAATATCCAATTGCTGACCTTTGTGTTTGTCTGCATCATCAATAATGTCTTGGAAGAGTCTTTCCAACTCAGCAGGAGACAGGATCTGGTTCTTGTCATCATATATATTGAGCTGATAGAAGAGTCCCTGTCTCCACACCACAACATGTCGAGATTCAGTCGAGTCAAAATGGAGCAAATCATCTATTTCTTCACCTGGAACCCTGTGGCGCACATACAGAACGTTTAAATTTAGAATTTAGTTTTCTGACAATATCAATCTTGTATGAAGAGCACATCTAGAGGAATGACTGCCAAAAAAGGGGAGCATTGCCTTATTCATGTGTACCAGCATATTCTTCCAGCTTTCCTTTCTTAGTTGGCATTTGATATTTGGCTAACATTGAATTTCCTAAATTGATGGTCCTTTTATTTGAATCTGTCTATGTTATATATTTTTATATGTATATATATATATTTTTTCATATATATATATATATTTATATATATATATATATATATATATATATATATATATATATATAATATATATATATATATATAATATATATATGTATATTTATATTCATATTCACATATATACACACATACATAAATACACTAACACATACATATATTTTGTTCTTTTTTTTGAGGGTGAAGGGGGCTTATGTTCTTCCTCTAAGCTCAATATACATATATTTCATAGAGATTGGCAAGTTAGTCAAAAGTATGAAATTAACACAATCCAAAGGTTATTTGACTACTCTTTTATCAAACACAAAACCTGATTATCTTCCGACTACTAACCTAACAGTAGCAAAGAGTCTTTCATACTGTGCCATACACACAGGAATGGTATTACGTAACAATAGGGGCGTAAGCTCTTCTCTGTCTATTTGGCGCTTGAAGTACAAAATGGAATGGACAACATTAGCTGCTCTTGAAACCTGGAAGTAATTATTAACGATTATCAGTAGGTGAAAACATTCTGGTTACTTCATAAAGTTAATACCAAATATACGAAATGATACACTGTCACTCATTATTAGAACAGGGATAGAATATACATGTAAATGTAAACAATTGCCAAAATAATAATAGCTATTGGCAACATACCTGTCTATTTGTGGGAGTCCATATATAGTGATCTAAGGCATAGTAGTTTGAGTTGATTGCTAAGGGTGATCGTGACATCAGGTACACATATTTCTCCCTGAAAAAAGAAAGAAATAAAATATGAAAATTACCCCAAAAAAAGACAACTTTTTCAACACTTGATCTTTCTCAAAACTTGCTCTTAAATGACCAATGCATTGCAATGAGCCAACAACAAAAGTTTGATTTCCTAATCTTCAACTTTTCAACTTCCACAATTCTCACAATCTTCTTCATCTTAACCTTTGCAATGTGCATGACATTCAGCATTTCAACCTTTACAACACTGGCAATCTTAAACTTGTCAACCTTCATCATAATTACCATCTTTAATACTTCCACCTTCACAGCACTTAAAATCTTCAAATTGTATAACCTTCACCATACTCACAATATTCATTACTTCCACCTTCACAAAACTCACAATCTTCAATACTTCCACTTAACAATACTCACAATCTTCAATACTTCCACCTTCACAATACTCACAATCTTCAATACTTCCACCTTCACAATACTCACAATCTTCAATACTTCCACCTTCACAATACTCACAATCTTCAATACTTCCACCTTTGCAATACTCACAATCTTCAATACTTCCACCTTCACAATACTCACAATCTTCAATACTTCCACCTTCACAATACTCACAATCTTCAATACTTCCACCTTCACAATACTCACAATCTTCAATACTTCCACCTTCACAATACTCACAATCAACAATACTTCCACCTTCACAATACTCACAATCAACAATACTTCCACCTTCACAATACTAAGTCTTCAGTACGTCCACCTTCACAATACTCACAATCTTCAATACTTCCACCTTCACAATACTCACAATCTTCAACACTTCCTCCTTCACAATACTCACAATCTTCAATACTTCCACTTCCACAATACTCACAATCAACAATACTTCCACCTTCACAATACTCACAATCAACAATACTTCCACTTCCACAATACTTTAAATCTTCAACTTACTAACCCACACCATACACACAGCCTTCCCTAATCCCACCTTCACAATCCCCGACCACCAAGTGACAGAGTACACCCACCACCAATCTGACACGTAGTTGGGCGCCCACCACGACTTCAGGTGGAGGAGGCGCTGCAGCCTGGGTCCTATGGTGGCTTCGAAGTCGCCCGCCTCCTTCGTGTATTGCTTGAATTCCTCCTCCGAGCACAAGGGCTTCAGGCTGTCGAGGAGTTTGCCTGTAGGAGGAATACTGCGAGTTAGATCTTCTTCTAATGCAACGGAGGTCTTGGACTGTACCTTTCATTATATTCTCGAGAGCGATTAGGATTTATATGTTTGATAAAGAGAAAGAAAAAAACTCACTGCGCACAAAAAAAGGTTTATCGGAAGTAGTAGTTTCTTCCATTTCATAAACACTGTGGCGTTTTGTTGGATTAAAGGCGAAAGTCTTTTAAAAATACTTTCCGTACTTACTGAGTGTTTCATCCAGAGGAGGGACAGGCATCCTGGGCAGAGAACGCTGGCACGAGTACAGCGATGGCTGGTAACCAGACACGAACTTGACCGTAAGTCCCCATAATTTGGTTTTTATGGAAACTTCCCGAACATTCTCATCTGTGCAAACGGAAGTGTTTGGATAAGCCTCACGATAATGCAAACGCACAGACATTTATGTCACTCACTCACTCACTCACTCACTCACTCTCTCTCTCTCTCTCACACACACACACACACGTGCGAAAGCACAAGTCTAATAACTCATGTGAAAAACAACAACATTCACATAAGTAATAAAGATATAACACAAACAACAAAAGTAGTTAACCCAACCACTCTTTACTTACACATCCATCCCCTGTAGGCTAGCAGTATCCGCAACAGATACTGGCGGACTTTCATCAGAGTGATAAAGAAAACAAAAGAAATTCCCATCGATCCTAAGAGGTTCCGCAGCCATCGCGGTGTACCTGGAAGGAAAGAGAACCACATATATTGTACAGCGTTGTGGAGATTTTGTCTAATGTGAGAAATAGCGTTGAGTAATGAGATCCGATCTTGCACCCGACTTCCTGGTGGCCATTGACGTAAGAGGCAATACGTAAAAAGCAACGGTAAAATGCACAGCCAATCCTGTCTCGTTGGGTGACCTTGAGTGACTGTTCTCTTTCTAACCCACGTTGCTTGAACTTCACTGTTTGCACCGTGGTAATGTTGTTTCCATTTTTAAGACAAATTTCGATAATTACTAATTTTTCCCCTCCAGTCATGCGAGTCACCATGGGCTACAGAAATGACATTTTATAAGCAGATCCTTCTTACACACACCGCTTCCTGGTAAAGCGG
>BOPN01001169.1:161004-168504 GCA_017312705.2 Penaeus japonicus | reverse complement strand
AGAGAGAGAGAGAGAGAGAGAGAGTGAGACAGAGAGAGAGAGAGAGAGAGAGAGAGAGAGAGAGCGCGAGAGAATACAATGCCATAATCTCTATTCTTATTTCATTTGATTTAATTATATCGCAGATGATCTTAAGTTTCATCTTAACTCTTTCTTAATTTCATTAAAAAAAAAAAAAAAAAAATCGACGGCCTTGCTAACAATTGGGAAATTCCCGACCGGTATAGGCTGGTTCGGTGAAAACGTGTATTTTTTAATTAAAATATATTTCGTTATGACATCGCCGTGTACAAACTGTCGAAGCGATATCTGCCAATCCACTTGTTTGATAAACTTACGTGTCCGTTCAATGAAAACAAAGAATTAAACGCCAACTCAACTTGTACAAAGATTTAAACGAATAAAATCCAAATGAGAACTTCATCGGCAAAACAAGTGAAGGTTGTCGCCTAGGATGTTCAAACAACGGTAAATATAAATGAGCTAAATCAATAAATTTATAAATAAATAACTATATTAGTTATAAAAATAATAACAATGATAATATATATATATATATATATATATATATATATATATATATAAAACATCCAACAATAATGACAACAACCACACAAATAAATAAGTAAAAAGTGATATCAAACAAATCAATCGATAACGACAACAGATAAACAAACAATGAATAACAACCATAATGACAAGAAATTAATGATATAAACAATAACAAAATACCAGCAGAATCTCGTTCTCGCTGCATCGATCACTTTCTCATTCGCGCCAGCAAGCATGGTGGCCTACCGAGTGCATGGCAGGGCCTTGTTCATGCTGTCTTGCTGCTGCTATGCTCTTAGGTACCGGTCACGGTGGAGGGAAGGGGGGGAGGAGAAGGGGGGGGAGAAGGGGGGGGGGGAAGGGGGGAAGAGAAGGGGGTAGGGGAAGGGGGGGGAGGAGAAGGGGGTAGGGGATGGGGGGAGGAGAAGGGGATAGGGGAAAAGGGGAGGAGAAGGGGGTAGGGGAAGGGGGAGGAGAAGGGGATGGAGGAAAGGGGTAGGGGAAAGGGATAAAAGAAGAGGGTAGGGGAGAGGAAATAGGAAGGGGATAAGAGGTGTGGGAAGGGACGGGGATAAGAGAGGGGAGTGGGGGTTGGAGGAGAACAGGTGGGGTGGGGTGGGGTGGGGAGAGGGTAGGGGGAGGCCGGAAAGACGACATTGGGGAGGGGATAGAGAGGGGGGGATGGGAGAAGGAGCGTGGGAAAGGATAGGGAAAGCGAAAGGATAAGGGATAGAGAAAGAGGAGGGGGGAGATATAAGGGATAAAGGGGGGGGTAAGGGAATGGGATAGAGCTGAAGGGGCGATGCGACAGATCACGATCAACAAGCAAATAAATCCATAAACCATGTAGCAAGGACACAACTAAAAAAAAGTATAGCAAAAAAAAAATCCCTTCAATACCAAGAAAGATCAGCATAACAAAAAGAAACGAGAATAAAATCATAAAAAAAAAATCCGCACGAACAGAGAAAAATAACGACGAAAAAAGAAGAATCTCATCAAGACAAAAATCACGAAAAAGTTGACTCGTAATTTCCCGTTCTTGTTTTTGCGGCGCCGGCCATGCTGCATTGGCCTTGACTGCCCTACACCTTCGCCGCGTCAACCTGAGAGAGCACGAGAGAGCGCGAGAGGGTGCGAGAGAGCGCGAGAGAGCGCGAGAGGGTGCGAGAGAGCGCGAGAGAGCGCGAGAGAGAGACGTAATTGAATAAACAAGTTGGTGAGAACTCTCGGTTTACACGGATTTGTCAACATACAAGCGCACATGTCGTATATATATATATATGCACGTGCACATGTATAGATACATAATACATACATACTTATACACACACACACACAAAGATAGCAGAGAGGAGAGAGGAGAGAGAGAGAGAGAGGTGATGATGAACAGAAATGTATATATTCATTAACTATCAAAACTTCCTTGTCTGGTTACACGCAAGGGAATTACATATCTAAGAGTTACGAATTTATTATAGCCTACATCTGCTCTCTCTCTCTCTCTCTCTCTCTCTCTCTCTCTCTCTCTCTATCTATCTATCTCTCTCTCCCTCCCTCCTTCGCTCCCTCTCTCCTTCCCTCCTTCGCCCCCTCTCTCCCTCTCTCCTTCCCCCCTCCCTCCCTCCCTCTCTCTCTAAGACTAAAAAAACAGAGTACCTTCCCAACGCATGACATCAGCGTTCAAGGATCAAGTAACGAGTGGCGCTGGGACATCGCCTCTAACCTATACACGTGGCACCGAGCACACGAGGACGAGGAAATAGGCAAGGTGGGGGGACGGGGGGGGGAGGGATAAGGCGAATGGAGACGATAAGGGAGAAGTGGAAGGAGGGGTGGGGGTGGAGAGAAGGGAGGGAGACAAGAAGAAGAAGAAAAAAAAGGAGCAAGTGGTGGAAGGAGAGAACCACGAAAGAGAACCGTCTAATAGGAGAACCAAGTCATATCGGAAAATCACGCTTCACAAAAAAAAAAAAAAAAAAAAAAAAGCATTAACGACGAACCACGTGTTACCTAAGAACCAGACTGTGTACCTACAGGACACGTGGCATACACTACACTTGATGAATCGCACACATGTGTGTCGACGTACCTACACTTACCTTAAATGTTTCTTTCTGCTTAGCTACGTCTACAGGTGTTACTTTTAATCACTCTTTTTTAACATCAATCACATTCGCTTCTCTCTCTCTCTCTCTCTCTCTCTCTCTCTCTCTCTCTCTCTCTCTCTCTCTCTCTCTCTCTCTCTCTCTCTCTCTCTCCTTTTCCCTTCTCCCACTCCCTCCCCCCCTCCCTCTCTCTCCTTTCCCCTTCCTCTTCGCCCACTCCCTCCCCCCAGTCCCTCTCCCTCTCCCTCTCCCTCTCCATCTCTCTCTCTCTCTCTCTCCTTTTCCCTTCTCCCACTCCCTCCCCCCCTCCCTCTCTCTCCTTTCCCCTCCCCCTTCTCCCACTCCCTCCCCCCACTCCTTCTCCCTCTTCCTCTCCCTCTCCACCTCTCTCTTTCTTTCTCTCCTTTCCCCTTCTCCCACTCCCTCTCCCTCACCCCCCCCCCTCTCTCTCTCTCTCTCTCTCCCTCCCTCCCTCCCTCTCTCTCTCTCTCCCTCCCCTCTCCCCCCTCCAACACAATAATGACAGAGTCAGGCAGGTAAAAAATGAGCAGAGGCCAGGTAGGATGGCGTTCACCAGACTAGAAACATAGCCAAAACGAAGTCGTGAGGGGGAAGAAGGGAGGGAGGGAGGGAGGAGGAGGAGATATGGGGAGAGGGGGCGGGGGTAGGGGGAGAAGGGAGCGGGGGGAAGTGAGGGGTGATGGGGGTGAAAGAGGAGACCGGGAGGGAAAGTGAGGGTTGATGGGGGTGAAAGAGGGGAGCGGGAAGGAAAGTGAGGGGTGATGGGGTGAGAGAGGGGAGCGGGAGGGAAAGTGAGGGGTGATGGGTGAAAAGAGGAGAGCTAGGAAGGGAAAAGTGAGGGGTGAAGGGGTGAGAGAGGGGAGCGGGGGGGAAAGTGATTGGTGATGGGGTGAAAGAGGGGAGCGAGAGGGAAAGTGATTGGTGATGGGGTGAGAGAGGCGGGAGGGAGAGTGAGGGTGATGGGGTGAGAGGGGAGCGGGGGGGAAAGTGAGGGGTGATGGGGGCGAGAGAGGGAGCGGGAGGGAAAGTGAGGGGTGATGGGGTGAGAGAGGGCAGGGGGAAAGTGAGGGGTGATGGGGTGAGAGAGGGGAGCGGGAGGGAAAGTGAGGGGTGAGTGGGGGGAGAGGGGGGAGCGGGGAAAGTGAGGGGTGATGGGGGTGAAAGAGGAGAGCGGGAGGAAAGTGAGGGGTGATGGGGTGAAGAGGAAGCGGGAGGGGAAAGTGAGGGTGATGGGGGTGAGAGGGGAGCTTGGGAGGAAAGTGAGGGGTGATGGGGTGAGAGAGGGGAGCGGGAGGAAAGTGAGGGAGTGATGGTGTGAGAGGAGCAGGAAGGAAAGTGAGGGTGATGGGGTGAGAGGGGAGCGGGAGGAAGAGTGAGGGGTGATGGGGGTGAGAGAGAGGCAGGAGGGAAAGTGAGGGGTGATGGGGGTGAAAGAGGAGAGCGGGAGGGAAAGTGAGGGGTGATGGGGTGAGAGAGGGGAGCGGGAGGGAAAGTGAGGGGTGATGGGGGTGAGAGAGGGGAGCGGGAGGGAAAGTGAGGGGTGATGGGGTAGAGAGGCGGGGAAGAAAGTGAGGGTGATGGGGGTGAGAGAGGGGAGCGGGAGGGAAAGTGAGGGGTGATGGGGTGAGAGAGGGGAGCGGGAGGGAAAGTGAGGGGTGATGGGGTGAAAGGGAGGCAGGAGGGAAAGTGAGGGGTGATGGGGTGAGAGAGGGGAGCGGGAGGGAAAGTGAGGGGTGATGGGGTGAGAGAGGGGAGCGGGAGGGAAAGTGAGGGGTGATGGGGTGAGAGAGGGGAGCGGGAGGGAAAGTGAGGGGTGATGGGGTGAAAGAGGGGAGCGGGAGGGAAAGTGAGGGGTGATGGGGTGAGAGAGGGGAGCGGGAGGGAAAGTGAGGGGTGATGGGGTGAGAGAGGAGAGCGGGAGGGAAAGTGAGGGGTGATGGGGTTGAAAGAGGGGAGCGAGAGGGAAAAACGGAGGGGGCAGAGGGAAGCCATTTGAGTCGACGAGCGCTCACTGTAAGCACAATCATCTCAAAAGTCAACAGTCTCAGTCCAGGGTGTCTCGATGAAGGCACAGCCAGCGCTCCTTCCCCCCTTTCCTCTCTCTCTCTCTCTCTCTCTCTCTCTCTCTCTCTCTCTCTCTCTCTCTCTCTCTCTCTCTCTCTCTCTCTCTCTCTCTCTCTCTCTCTCTCTCTCTCTCTCTCTCTCTCTCTCTCTCTCTCTCCTTCTCTCCTTCTCTTACCCTCTCTTCCTCTCTCCCAATCCCCCTTTCTCTCTCTTTCTCATTCCCTCTCCTCCCTCCCTCTCCTCGTGCTCCCCTCCCCCCCCCCTCCCTCCAGGTAGTGCATCCCAGAATAGCAAACGTGGGCGCCGCCATATTGATCACACCCACTATGCTTATCATCCAGAGGACGCGACAACCCCTTTTCCCCTCTTTTCATCCGATAGGCGTGAATCTTTGCACAGTCATGGGCGGAGGAGGGGAAACAATGTTAATTTTTGTTTTAGAGTCGAGGGGAAACGATACTATTACTTGTTCCGATTTGAGGGGAAACAGTAGTGTTGTTTGTGTCAATTTGAGGGAAACGGTGTTATTATATTTGAGTTGAGGGAAAACGATAATACTATTAGTTTCGAGTTTACGGAAAACAATATTATAATTTGTTTCGATTTGAGGGGAAACAATACTATTATTAGTTTCGAGTTGAGGGGAAACAATGCCATTATTTGTTTTGAAATGCGGGGAGACTATAAACATTCATGATTTGTGTATTGAGGGGATAATGTTCTATCCAGTATGACATCTGTTCTCCGTCAAACTAGGATTTATACATTTTTTTTCAATGAGGTATTTGGTTGCATTTTCGCTCTACAAGTCTATTTTTAGTGGACATGTCTTACTTTGCGTCCCTTTCTCGTTCTCTCTATCACTGTCTCTGCCACTGTCACTGTCACTCTCTCTTTCTCTCTCTCTCTCTCTCTCTCTCTCTCTCTCTCTCTCTCTCTCTCTCTCTCTCTCCCTCTCTCTCTCTCTCTCTCTCTCTCTCTCTCTCTCTCTCTCTCTCTCTCTCTCTCTCTCTCTCTCTCTCTCTCTCTCTCTCTCTCTCTCTCTCTCTCTCTCTTTCTCTTTACGTCTATGTCTGTCTATGTCTGTATATGTCTCTGTCTCTCTCTCTCTCTCTCTCTCTCTCTCTCTCTCTCTCTCTCTCTCTCTCTCTCTCTCTCTCTCTCTCTCTCTCTCTCTCTCTCTCTCTCGCTCTCCTGCCTGTTGACCTTCCCTCTTCCTCTTTCCCCTGAACTACTATTATGAGTTAATTCTCTCATCCCTCCCTGTACTCTCCCCCTTTCCTTCTTTTACTCCCACTCTCCTTAACATCTTTTTCACTTTCCCCTCGCTCCCCCTCCTTCCTTCCGTGTCCCTCTCCCCTCGCTCCCCCTCCTTCCTTCCGTGTCCCTCTCCCCTCGCTCCCCCTCCTTCCTTCCGTGTCCCTCTCCCCTCGCTCCCCCTCCTTCCTTCCGTGTCCCTCTCCCCTCGCTCCCCCTCCTTCCTTCCGTGTCCCTCTCCCCTCGCTCCCCCTCCTTCCTTCCGTGTCCCTCCCCTCGCTCCCCCTCCTTTCGCTTCTCCCATGTCCCTTTTCTCCCTCCCTCATTTTCTTCTGACCGTACCCCCTACTGCTCACCCCTCCTTCCTTCCGTGTCCCTCTCCCCCTCTCCGCTCCCCTCCTTCCTTCCGTGTCCCTCTCCCTCGCTCCCCTCCTTCCTTCCGTGCTGCTACCTCCGCTCCCCTCCCAACTTCCTTCCGTGTCCCTCTCCCCTCGCTCCCCCTCCTTCCTTCCGTGTCCCTCTCCCCTCGCTCCCCCTCCTTCCTTCCGTGTCCCTCTCCCCTCGTCTCCCTCTCTGCCACCTCTTCCGGATCTTACGAGACGAAACCCGATCGCCATAAGGATCTCGGCGCCGCCCTTCCTAGCTCCCCCCTCCCCCTCTCCTTTCCTCTCCTGTAACCCCTTCCCCCTCTCCTTTCCTCTCCTGTAACCCCTTCTCCCTCTCCCCTCCTTTCCTCCATTTCTTCTCTTCTTCCTCTCCAAACTCCTTTCCAACCCTCTCACTCTTTATCCACCTTCCTCCCTCCTCCGTCTTCCTTCTCCACCCACCTTCCCAGCACCTCCTCTCCTTCCCCACTCTCTCCCCTCCTTCCCCACCCTCTCTCCTCTCCCCTCCTTCTCCCCTCTCCCCTCCTTCCCATAGCTGGCTCCATATTTTATTGATCAGTGAATGAGGGCGACAACCTGAGCGGGTGAGTGATCTCTCGAGCGGATTTCTGATTTTGGTGTTGTCGGGATCTCACTTGGTTGCATTCGCGCAATCGGGCTGTTTGCAAGTGGACATCTTTTCGGTGGATGGAGAAGGAGAAAGAGGAGGAGGAAGAAGAAGAAGAAAGAGAAGGAGAGAGAGAGGGGGGGGGAAAGAAGGGATGAAAAGGAGAGAGGGAGAGAGAGAGAGAGACAGAGAGAGAGAGAGAGAGAGAGAGAGAGAGAGAGAGAGAAAGAGAGAGAGAGAGAGAGAGAGAGAGAGAGAGAGAGAGAGAGAGAGAGAGAGAGAGAGAGAGAGAGAGAGAGAGAGAGAAGAAATAAATGATGAGAGAGATGATGATGATGATGGGGGGAAAAGTATATTCCCACACGTACTCTGCTACGAACAAACTAAAAAGTCGGCCCCTCCCACCCTCTCATGCATGCCATGCTAACTCATTGTAGTTCGAGTGGCATTACGAGTGGGTACAGAGGGGGGAAGAGGGGGCAGAGGTGGAGGATCCTGGAGGAGA
>BOPN01001169.1:146004-148504 GCA_017312705.2 Penaeus japonicus | reverse complement strand
TACCAATGCTAACGCTAATAATAACCGTAGCATTAGCACTAGTATTCCAATAACAAAAATACCAATAATAACAGCAATACCAGTAAGATACTGATGATGGCGATAATCCCACAGTTAAAAAGAAACAAGAAATGAGTAGCAATATCCATCCTTTATCATGAATGAAAGCAATGCAGAGAGAACTTGCTTTATTCATTTTATTTTATTCACATTCATTCATGCATGTGAGTAAGACCGGACGCAGAGGATGTCCGGGTCAAACTGCGTAAATATTCATGTTTGGAAGGTTTAGTATCTAATAATATCAAAGACGAAAGAATGGACTAGGAATTAAACCTCGTTGGACCACAGACAACCATCGATCGACATGGCGTTTATTGCATATCGTGAACATCAAACAACGTCTAAAAACGGAAACAAAAGCAAATAAAATAATACGTATCGAAGGAAAGAAAGCACTGCCTCCTCCCCCCCTCCCCCCACCCACCCACCCACCCACCCACCTCCAAACGAAATTCGACGCCGCTCCACATTTTACAAAAGCCTCTCTCTTTCCCTCTCTAATGCTCCCCCGGCTGTTAACCTCCATGTCACTCGGTTGTTCAGACGCAAACAAACAACAACAACAACAACAACAAGCAGAAGAGAAACGAGGGACCAGTTCTATATCCCGGCTGCCCCCTCCCATCCATCCCTCCCTCCCCCTCTCTCTCTCTCTCTCTCTCTCTCTCTCTCTCTCTCTCTCTCTCCCCCCCCCCCCTCTCTCTCTCTCTCTCTCTCTCTCTCTCTCTCTCTCTCTCTCTCTCTCTCCCTCTCTCTCTCTCTCTCTCTCTCTCTCTCTCTCTCTCTCTCTCTCTCTCTCTCTCCCTCCCTCCCTCCCTCCCTCCCTCCCTCCCTCTCTCTCTCTCTCTCTCTCTCTCTCTCTCTCTCTCTCTCTCCCTCTCTCCCTCCCTCTCTCTCTCCCTCCCTCTCTCTCCCTCCCTCTCTCTCCCTCCTCCCCGTTATCCTTACCCCCTCCCCCTTCCCCCACCCGAAGACCGGTACCACGTGGTAGTTGAGCTCCGGTCACTAAGCGAACACAAAAAGCAGCATTGGGTGACTGTCGTGTGAGATGCTACCATAATGCTCTCTTACTGCGGGCAAGCACGTAAGCTCTCAGCTCTCTGCCCTGTTATTTTCTTTGCTTCTTCTACATTCCTATTCCTCCTCCTCCTCCTCCTTCTTTTTTTTCTTTCTTCTTCTTCCTCTTCCTCCTCCTCTTCTTCTTACACTCAAAAAGCATCAGCACATCATAGGAATGTCTTTGGGTAGTAGACGTCCGACGTACAAAGCAAAGCACATGAATAGCACAAAGCACAATCACATAATAGACCTACAGACGCGCACTCACGTGAACGCACGCACGCACGCAAGCACACATGACACCCCCCCACCCCCTACCCCCCACACAAGTGAGGGTCAATCCTTCCAATTCCGCACCATATGTCACTCCTCTCCTCCCCCTTCCACTCCCCCTCCCCTCCCCTCCCCCTCCACCTCTTTGGCTAAATCTCATTTTGAATTTCTTTCCTCCTCTTATCCCCCCTCTCCCAGCTGGTCCTGCTCACTCTCATAGTTCTTCCTCCATTGCTTCCCCCTCCCCCCTTCCCCCTCTTTCTCCCCCTCCTCGACCTTCTCCATTTTCTCTTTCCCCTTTTCCTCTTTTTCTTCTTCTTCTCCTCCTTCCTTCCTTCCTTCCTTCCTTCCTTCCTTCCTCCCTCCCTCCCTCCCTCCCTCCCTCCCTCCCTCCCTCCCTCCCACCCACCCACCCACCCACCCACCCACCCACCCAACCAACCAACCAACCAACCACCCACCCTCCCTCCCTCCCTGCCCTTCCCTCCTCCCACCCTCCCTCTTCCACCTCTACACCTCAACCCTCCCTCCTTCCCTCCCTCCCTCCCTCTCTCTTCCACCTCTACACCTCAACCCTCCCTCCTTCCCTCCCTCCCTCTTCCACCTCTACACCTCAACCCTCCCTCCTTCCCTCCTTCCCTCCCTCTTCCACCTCTACACCTCAACCCTCCCGGACATAATCAATACTAGCCAATCCCATCCGGATTAAAAATAGCCGCGAGTACGTCTCCTCTCTTCCCTTTTCTCATTTTCTCTCCTCTCTTATTCTTTTCTTTTCTCTTAGCTTATCTTTCCTTTCCTTTCCTTTCCTTTCCTTTCCTTTCTCTTATCTTTTCTTTCCTTTCCTTTCTCTTACTTTCGCTTCCCTTCCTTTCTCTTCTCACGTTAGAGAGAATGGAAGAGAGGGGAGAAAGGGGAAGGGGAGGGGAGGGGGAGAGAGAGATGGAGAGAGGAAGAGTGGGTTCGAGAGAGAGCGAGAGAGAGCGAGAGAGAACAAGAGAGAGAGAGAGAGAGAGAGAGAGAGAGAGAGAGAGAGAGAGAGAGAGAGAGAGAGAGAGAGAGAGAGAGAGAGAGAGAGAGAGAGAGAGAGAGAGAGAGAGGAGGG
>BOPN01001169.1:133504-143504 GCA_017312705.2 Penaeus japonicus | reverse complement strand
ATTTTCCTCGGCAAGAGAACATCCCCGTTGAACTTCGGCCCGTGCTGCGTCGGCCGGCAGGGCCATGGGCTTTGAAATGTCATGTGCATGATCATTAACTGGATATTAATTACGCTGCCCTCCAGGAAATCATGACGTGCAGTTGCTTGCGCGGTTCGGTTTTTCTGTTTCTGTTTTTTTTTATTATTTTTTTTTTTTATTTTTGTATTTCTTCTCCCCTCCCCCACTCCCTCTCCCTCTCTCTCTCTCTCTCTCTCTCTCTCTCTCTCTCTCTCTCTCTCTCTCTCTCTCTCTCTCTCTCTCTCTCTCTCTCTCTTTTCTCGGATCTCTCTGTGCTTCATCTCTACTTTTTTATCTTTCTTTTCCCGTCTTTTCCCTTTCCTCCTCTTCTCTTTTCTCTCCTCTCGTTTCTTATACTTCTCCTTTTTCTCCCTCTCCCATTTATTTCATTCCAGTTTTCCCTGTAGGATTTCTTCTCCTCCCTTCCTTTTTTTTCTCTGTCCCTTTTCTTCCCTCTCCTTTCTCCCTATCCCTTTCCTTTCCCTCTTCCCTCTTCCCTATCCTTCCCGCCCATTCCTTTCCCTCCGTCCATCCCATTCCCCCCTTCCTATTTTCCTCCCTATTCTTCCTCCCCATTTCCCCCCTTCCTATTTTCCCCCTATTCCTCCTCCCCATTTTCCCCTTCCTATTTCTCCCCCCCCCTATTCCTCCAACCCATTTCCCCCCTATTCCTCCTCCCCATTTTCCCCTTCCTATCCCCCCCCTATTCCTCCTCCCCATTTCCCCCCTTCCTATCCCCCCCCCCCTATTCCTCCTCCCCATTTCCCCCTTCCTATTCCCCCCCCCCCTATTCCTCCTCCCCATTTTCCCCTTCCTAACCCCCCCCTATTCCTCCTCCCCATTTCCCCCTTCCTATCCCCCCCCCCTCTATTTCTCCTCCCCATTTCCCCTCACACCCTCCTCCACCTAGAGTGATGGACATCAAACCCTTCCCCTCCGCACACTTCACCCTCTCCATCCCATGCTGTCAAATGTCACCTGTTATCCCTTGGCGTGGGCTCTCGGGGTGCGGTTAATTGGCCCTTCGGATAAGTGGTCGATCGGGGTACATAGCGTCAAGT
This sequence comes from Penaeus japonicus, assembly GCA_017312705.2. Taxonomy (NCBI): domain Eukaryota; kingdom Metazoa; phylum Arthropoda; class Malacostraca; order Decapoda; family Penaeidae; genus Penaeus; species Penaeus japonicus. The sequence goes on along the minus strand of BOPN01001169.1, from coordinate 142,383 downwards.
CAGGAATATCTAAATCGCCTCTTTTTTGTGCTTTCTGTTCGCTTGGATGTTTTTTTTTAATCTTTTTTTTCTTTTTGTATAATTCCTCATTCGTCATACTAATAATATACGTATCATAAGGGGTACTAAAAGTGTTCTAAAAAAAGTGTACGAGAAAAGTGCACTAAAATGGGTACTACAAATTGTAAAAACTAAAAAAAAACTAAAAAAAAAAAAAAATAATAATAAAAAAGGTTAAAACAACAACATTGTATCAAAAATTGTCGAACAAAGTGTAAGTAAAAAAAAGAAATAAAAACCAAACATGTACTCACTCGTCGGAAGTGGCAAGGCGTCCACAGCCCTCTTGAGGTAGGCCGTGACAGCCTGTCCTGACGCAGGTTCATACTCCAGCAGGTAAAGGGAGAACCCGCAAGCCACGCCCAGGTTGTTCGTGGAGGTCGGCCAAACCCCGTTCCGAATCGAGTTCCTGGCGAGGGGGGGGAGGGGAAAATAAATGCAGGGGAGGGGGGGGTTAGAGGGCTTAAAGTAATGGAGTCAAAACCAGTGGGATTTTTTTTTCTTTTTTCTTGTTTCTTTAAAGGAATTTTGGGCTATATTTGAGTAGTCTTTCTCCTCTCTTCTCCTCTCCTTCTACCTTTTCATTTTCTCTCTCTCCTTCCTCTGTCTCTGTCTCTGTCTCTGTCTCTGTCTCTCTCTCTCTCTCTATATATATATATATATACCCTCAATCTCACTCTCTCTCCCTCCTCACTCTCATTCTCCCCCGCCCCCTTACTCTCTTCCCTCACTTTCATCTCTCTCTCTCCCCTCACTCTCATCTCTCTCTCCCCTTACTCTCACTCTCTCTCCCTCCTCACTCTTACTCTCTATCCCCCCACACTTTCACTCTCCCTTCACTCTCATCTCTCTCTCCGCTCACTCTCATCTCTCTCTCTCCCCTCACTCTCATCTCTCTCTCCCCTCACTCTCACTCTCTCTCCCTCCTCACTCTTACTCTCTATCCCCCCACACTCTCACTCTCCCCTCACTCTCATCTCTCTCTCTCCGCTCGTTCGCTCGCCTTCACTCTCACTCACACCCTCTCTCCCTCCTCACTCTCACCCTCTTTTCCTCCTCACTCTCATGCGCTCTCCCACTCTCTACCCTCCCTCTCACTTTCTCTCTCCCCACACTCCATTAACTCTCACCCTCTCTCCGCCCTCACTCTCACTCTCTCTCCCCCCTCCCCCTCACTTTCACTCTCCCCACAATCCACTAACTCTCACTCTCTCTGCCTCCATCCCTAACCCATAATTACCCATCACCGCCTCAAAGTAAGCTACCCTACCCTGTTAACTCGCCGAAGACCCAGAGATCCTTCCCTTCCACTCCCGCCCTTCCTCACCCTGTCCTGACTACTCGTTTGTTCACTTAACCTTCTAGAACGAGCTGTTCCCTCTCCCTTCGCCATATTTATTTTCTTTTTTTTCACGGCAACAGGTTCCCAATCTTCTCGGGTTAAGATTGTGATAATTTCGTACATCGGGAGCCTTGCGTGCATGACGGACGCTGTTACTGGCCGGACTAATCCCTTGTATCAACACTATAATCGTGGCAGTGTAATAACCAGCCTTCCGTCGTAGATACTCGTATGCAGGCTTTAAGAATCTAATTAACTGTATTGGATCAAAGCTGTAACTAATCCCCCGCCCCCCCTGGAATTAGAGCCATCACCCGAGCTGGTATCTATCTATTTATCTATCTATCTATCTGCTTGAGGACTTTGTACATTGATTGCACCACGACCAGGAAGAGAGCCTGTGCTATATGTTCCCCGCGTTGCCTGTGAAATACTGCCCATCACTGGCTCTTGACCAACTCATGCATCTTCCGTAGAGGTTGGCAGGCTGCTCGGCCAACTCCTGTCGATGGTCATTCCTCTTTCGCTCTTGTTCTATCTATTCATCTCTTTCTCCTTCCTACCTATCTACTACCTGTCCACCCACCCACTCACCCACCCACCCGACAATTCATTCATTTATTAATTCATTCATCCATCCATCCACCCGCTGATTCACTGACTCACTCATTCTCTCGCCCCCTGTTCCCCCTGTGCCCTCGCCTTACCTGAACCGAAAGTAGTTCCTGAGGATCATCTGCCGATACGACTTGAGGAGGTCATCGAAGGAGTCTGTGGTGCCGAGGTCCTTCTTCTGTACCCTCGGCGTGGCCACGGCGCTACGAGCTTCCGCCATGGTGCCGTCGCGTCCACGCTCGCGCGCCTCACGCCCTTACACAATGAGTCCAAATCCCTTCCGCGTCCAGCCCCCCGTCAGCAGCGTCCCGAACGCACTCACTCACACGCACGCACCTTCCGTCTCGTCAGGTTTTTTCTTCTCTTCGAAGATCGGGGAGAGTGCGTGCGCTTGTGCTCGAGTGCGTCCGTTGGAAGGTGCTCTGCTCCCTCTATGCAGCGTTATCAGCGTGTTCCCCTACCGCCCGTGTTGATCCCGAGACCAGCTGCAACACGAGCCAACGGCCGCCGCGCCACCGCTTCTCTCCTACTCGACGTTCCACTTTAACGGCGCGTTACTCGGCCTCATCACTCGACGACAAAGCTGTTGAGAAACGAGAGAAAAATCGGTTATCGTATCGCCTCCTCCCGGCTGAGCATCACAACAGAGCTTGAGTGCGACCTTCGATAGCGATAAGGCCGGTCATAGTACGAAAACTCCGCTCCCTCCGATAAGCGGGTCCATTAGAGTACGATGCCGCGTTACCAGATATAGCCTGTTTTATCGGAAGTGTAAACGAGGAGGAAAAAAAAAGGAGTAAATCACACGAATATGCCGAAGGCCTTTTTATGCCTCGAGGAAGCATTAGAGAGAGAAGACCTTGGCTATATCGATTTTTTCTTCGTTGCTTTGTTGAAAACTCCTTCGCAATGCATCTTTTAACTCTTTGTGTACAGTGCAAAGGCCCCAGACACCGATCTATACCATATGCCTATAGTAAAGGCTTCCCTCTGGTATTATTTTACTCAAGAACCAGATTCAACCAGACTGTAGAACATTCTTTACGGAATTCTACCATCTTTGGCGGCTGTGATAATCTGTAGTTTATAATCGTCTTTGAAATTCCTTACATATCATCACGAGGAAATGGGGATATAATGGGAGTGAAACGTTGAATGGAAGACACATTGATTGGTAGATAGATTGCTAGAAAGGTAAATAGAGATTGAAATTGATATATATAGAGAAACTAATCTGAGATTGATATAGCCTTACTTATATCTATACCGAGAAAAATGCATGAAAAAGAATAAATACCTTCACGTTTAGCCTTGGTTCAGTCCCATTGATATTCTGATTTTGAATGAGCTGTCGCGTCCACAAAAGGGGAAAGTAACAAAAGTAACACTTTGCCTTTACTTTATGCATTTGCTAAATTGTTACGTTAATAACTGTTGTTTCATGCTATTAAAGTTTTTTACTTATATAAAAAATAGTCTCAAAATGAGGATAAACTAGTATTACAGTGACTCTCTCATTGATAATTCAGGGAAGATCAATTCATTGATATCAGACAAAAAAAAAAAAAAAAAAAAAAAAAAAAAAAAAAAAAAAAAAAAAAAAAAAAAAAAAAAAACTGAATACATAAACAGTACAACTTAATTAACACGCGTTTTAAAGCTATGAATGATAATACAAACAACCACAAGAACACATATCAGATAGTATCTCTCTAACAAAAAACAATTTAATAATAAAATATAAAACACAGTTCCAACTATGTGTTACGTATTCGATACATCTACAACATTTTCCAGGAAGAAGTCCTGGCTCTTTGTTTACGGTAAATTCATAATTCTATCGCCAATGGTAGATCTTCCTTTGATTTCTCCCCAAAATGATAATCACGAAACGATCTTTCTCCATAATCTAGAATCAAAAGGAATCGTGATCGTACAATCAAACCAACAAAGGAGGGCTTAGTATACGTTGCTGTGTGTGAGTGAGTGTGTATCTGTGTGTGTGTGTGTATGTGTGTGTGTGTCTTTCTTGTTAGTACCAAGCAAGGTCACCGATGTTGATTATTTTTATAGTTTGAACGAGTGTTATTTTCTATCCTCGATAGACGAAAATAAAATTTTACGCTCCCCCTAAAATAGCCGTGCACGTGCAGATAAACCGATAAAGTCCCATTGGAATATCTTTCAAGTGCAGAAGTCAATGGAGAATATGATATTGCAACAAGGAATGACATCACAAGGAGCAAGAATACAGGACAAGAGACAGTCAAGTCATGCAAGCAAATGTTACTTAAAATAACCATCACTTCATCCCTAAAGCAAAGAAAACAAACACACACACACACACAACAATATCGTCAAGACATCAATATAAAAACCTGCCTATGTTTTAAAAAATGACGGAGGGTTTCTTCTCTTCATGCATTATTTTTTTCGACCTGGAGGCTCATCCCTCGTTGACCTTGGCAAACAAAAGCGCTTCACCAACATGGAATATGAAGGGATGTCCAAAGAAACACACTCTTTCTCTCCGCATAGAACACATACTATCATACCATGCAGGGAATATGAAAGGAAACGCACTCTTTCTCTCCGCATAGAACACACACTATCATACCATGCAGGGAATATGAAGAGCAACACACTCTCTCTCTCTCCACATAGAACACATACTATCATACCATGCAGGGAATAAGAAGGGAAATGCACTCTTTCTCTCCGCATAGAACACATACCATCATACCATGCAGGGAATAAGAAGGGAAATACACTCTTTCTCTCCGCATAGAACACATACCATCATACCATGCAGGGAATATGAAGAGCAACACACTCTCTCTCTCCACATAGAACACATACCATCATACCATGCAGGGAATATGAAGAGCAACACACTCTCTCTCTCCACATAGAACACATACCATCATACCATGCAGGGAATAAGAAGAGCAACACACTCTCTCTCTCCACATAGAACACATACCATCATACCATGCAGGGAATAAGAAGAGCAACACACTCTCTCTCTCCACATAAAACACATACCATCCTTGTCATAGCCGTTTGTGCGTGATACACTTATTTCTACTCCGATGTAGTTTGAAGAAGAACAATGCGTGTCTAACCGAGAGAAATAAGTCGAAATCAACTCGATCGCGGAAATAAATACTTGATTGGAAGGGAAGGAGGGTGAGGGTGGGGGGTGGTAGGCGGGAGAGCGGGAGTGGGAAGGGGAGTGGGAAGGGGGGTGTAAGGGAGTGGAGGAGGAAGAGGAGGGAGAGGAAGAGAGTTTGTGTGTGCGGTGATGAAAGTAAAAGAGAGAGAGAGAGATGGGGGGGGGGAGGGAAAGGGAGAGAGGGAAAGAGAGGATGAGAGGGAGAGGAAGAGAAGGAGAGGGAGAATAAAATCGAGAGAGAGGAAGAGAGAGAAAGAAAGAGAAAGAGAGAGAGGGGGGAAGAGAGAGAAAGAAAGAGAGAGAGGTGAGGCTGATAATGGGTGTGCCTATCACTCAGAGAAACCGAAAATGTGTATGCGGGAGGAGGGGGGGGGCGAAGTCAAGGTCAACACCGCATGTAACTCGAAATTTTTATCTAAGCTGCATAAGGTAGATCACTAGACTGCAACCATGATTATTATTATTATCGTTATTATTATTAATAACAGCATCATCATTATTATTGTTTATTATAATCATTATTATTGTTGTTATCATAATAATTATCATAATTATTATTATTGTTATGATAATAATCATTATCATTATCCAAGGTCGCGGCGGCATCAATTATGCGGATAACAACCCAAAGGTCAAGAATGTCAGGTGGACCTTTAGTTCTTGTTTAATATATATATTCGTTCTGTATTTCCACTTGTTATGTATTTTTGAGAAAGACCTCCGTCGAAACGCGTCAAATACATCTCTTGCGTTGATAGAAATTCAATCTCATTTATACCTTTCTTCTACATTGTTATCATTATTGTCATAATCATTATCATTATCGTTTTTATTATATTTATCATATTTAGTACTGTTATCATCATTATTGCTATTACTATTATCATCATTATTATCATTATCATTAGTTAACTTTCATGTTTAACCCTCACGCCCCTAGAAACGAATCAGTAGTTTTTACTCCTTCATTTATCCGACACGAAAACGTTTGTATTTGGTTACCTACCTTACCAACTATTAAATATAAATATATGTTTTCATTTCACATTAATATTTCCTTTTGATGAGACGCTGTGGCCCACTGATCACTTTTTCACGATCTCCATTTCACATTCCCACTCGTATAAAGAGAGCAGACGAATGAATACGCTAAGATAGCTATGTAAATTATGCATCAACACACGCAGCCTACGTACCTAAATTTTGTATCAAGAACTACGGCCCACATGCCTAAATTATTTATCAAGAGATACGGCCCACGTACCGAAATCTAGTATCAACAGACGCGGAAAATATACGTAAATTATGCATCAAGAAACATGGCATACTCACTGAATTATGTATGAAAAGCGGGCATATGTAGGTAAATAGGTAAATCAGTTAGTAACAGATGCGAAATACGTACGTAAATTGCGTATCAAGAGACACGGCATACATACGTAAATTATGTATGAAAAGATGCGGCATACGTACCTAAATCATTATCGACAGATACGGAACACGTACCTAACTTAGTAATCAATATACAAAGGAAATGAACGTACGTTGTGTATCAACAGACGCGGCGCGGCCTACATACATAAATCATGCATGAAAAGTTGCACCATAAGTACGTAAATTAAGCGTCAAGAGACGTGGCACGTGACATACGTACGTAAACAAAATATGAACAGACGCGAAATACATACCTAAATTATCTATCAAGAAAGGCGGCATACGGAGAATAAAGACAATCAATAAGTGAATGAATAATATAATGGCTTGAGAGTGACGTCATCATCACAAGATGAAAAGCACTGATATTCGAGTGTGTTGAACAAAATCATGATCACATTTTGACATTCGGATAACATTTATGGTAGAACACGCAACAGTGAACAGCACAGACAAGAACAAGGGAATGAACAAGGGAATGAAGAAGAGGAAGAAGGTGAAAATAGAGGTGGAGGAGGAGAGGAAGACGAAGAAAAAAAAAGAGGAAGGAGAGGGAAGAGGAGATGAAAGGGAAGAGTAAGAGTAAGTAGAAGATCTAGTAGAAGAAAAAAAGAAGAATAAGACGAAGAAGAAAACGACGAAAAGGAAGAAGAAATGGAAGAAAAGGAAGAAGAAAAGGAAGAAAAGGAAGAAGAAATGGAAGAAAAGGAAGAAAAGGAAGAAGAAAACGAAGAAAAAAAGGAAGAAGATGAAGAAGAAAACGTAGAAAAAGAAGAAGAAAAAAGGGAAGAAGACGAAGAAGAAAACGAAGAAAAAGAAGAAAAAAAGGGAATAAGACGAAGAAAAAAACGAAAAAAAAAGAAGAAAGTGACGAGGATCACGCAGAATAAGAATGCAAAGACGAAGAAAGGGAAGAAGAGAGGTTGGCGGCGGAAAGGACTTCATTAGCGAAGCCTGGCGATAAACGACCTTGCCTCGGGCGATCGGCACGCGCCAGCCAGGTCACCGGGGAAGGCAAGGTCATAAACGATCGCAACCCCCCCCCCCCCCCTACATCCCCACCCCCAAGGAGATCCGCAGATGCTGTGGATTGCTTGCTGCGTCGGGAGGGGTGGGGGTGGGAGTAGGGTGGGGGAAGGGATGGATAGTGGGGGAGGGTATGAAGGTAGGGAGGAGGAAGGGGGTTGAGGTAAGTAGATACGGAGGCAGGGGGGAGGGGAGGGGGGGAGGGGAAATAGGGGATTTCCGAAACGGGTGATTATCAGGAAAGCGCGGGGGGAAGAGGAGTGTGGGGGGGGGGTAGCCTGGCGCCGCCCTGGCATCCTTACCCTGGCGCACGGCATTCGGAAATCAATGGAGCATATCTCCCTCGGGTTAAAGGTCGAGCCCCCCCCCCCCATATACACAAGGAATAGTACTTCAATATTCCTATTTGATTCTTGAGAAAAAAAAGGGAAGTTCAAGAGAAGGAAGCTAAACCACACGGTATCGCGTGTGGGTATTAATTAACAACAGACCGTGCGGGGTTGGACTGACATACACGCGCTCTCTGAATATACAAACACATATAAAGAACTTCTCTTCCTAATCTCAAGAACCGATATAAACGATTACATTTCACAGGAATTCCACCAGAAAATAAAGGGAAGCGGTCGAGTGGAGTCTCGCACAAGTTCCAAGACTAAAAGTACTTCTGTGACGAGACACTTGGTCCTCGGGGCTCAAGCGCTGCGTCCGGAGGAACTCAACTCTAGGTCTTCTTCTTGTATGTTTCTTTTCTTCTTCTTTTCCTCTTCCTTCTTCTTTTTTTCTTCTCTTCCTCTTCCTTCTTCTTTGTTTTCTTCTCCTCATCTTCTTTCTTTGTTTTCTTCTCTTCCTCTTCCTTCTTCTTTGTTTTCTTCTCTTCCTCTTCCTTCTTCTTTTTTTCTTCTCTTCCTCTTCCTTCTTCTTTTTTTCTTCTCTTCCTCTTCCTTCTTCTTTTTTTCTTCTCTTCCTCTTCCTTCTTCTTTGTTTTCTTCTCCTCATCTTCCTTCTTTGTTTTCTTCTCTTCCTCTTCCTTCTTCTTTGTTTTCTTCTCCTTATCTTCCTTCTTTGTTTTCTGTTCCTCCCTTTTTTCTTCTCCTTCATTTTTTCCTCTCATTTTTCTTCTCCTCTCTTTTATAGCGCTTATATTATCTCCTCCTTCAATTCTTCTTTTATTTTCTACTTTTCTCCTCCTCCCTTTCCTCTTTTTTTCTTCTCCTCATCCTACTT